>PVIY010026798.1:0-34939 GCA_004026745.1 Myrmecophaga tridactyla | reverse complement strand
CCAACTATTGTCTAATAAACCTGCAAAGGCCATCTGAAGATCTGAAGATCAGGAAAACTTAACTTGAACCCCCTGGTTGAGGTAGATGCCCTTCTCTTCCATTCCCATAGCCCTTTGCTTGTGTGTCTAGCCTATAACTTATCCCATGGTATTGAAATGATCTGTCTACTTGACTCTTCATACAGATTGCCCCTTGAGTCTGAGCACTGTGTTACAGATAAGATTCCACAGGAAGCAGATTCCTAGCTGGAGTTTGGTGTACAAGATATTTATTCGGGAGTGCCTTTGGGATCAACACCTTTGGAAGGGAGGGAATGGGAGCAGAAGTGGGCTGAAGGAGAAGTCAAGCTCTGATCAGATCCAACAACTTCCTCAGCTAAAGCCATGTTGAACTCTGAAGTTAGAATGGCCTTTCACAGTTGTTCCAAACTGGAGTGGGATGGCCAGGCCTTTATATCTCTGTTTCCATCAGTCATTGGATGTGGGGCACCTGGGGTAGAGGCATGACCTTGGGCAAGGCAGCAAGCACTGCATCTGAAGCCATCCTGAAGAGGCTGACAGCTGAAGGCTCTCTGTTGATGAGACTCCCAGCAGCTGGGACAGCAGGTGGTCCTTTTGTGAAAGATGTCTTAGTTTCCTGGCAGCTATGACAAATACTACACAATAGATGGCTTTAAACAACAGGAATTTATTGTCTCAGTTTTGGAAGCTGGAAGACTTGTTTTCTCATGGGGTTTAGGTAGTGTTTTGTCAGGATTGGAATTCCTTGACTTTCCTGTTACATGGCACTGTCCTCTCCTTTCTCTTCCAGCTTCTGTCCCTCCTTTTGGATTTCTCCTTCTCTACAAGGCCTCCGGTAATAAAATTTCAACCTGATTTGGTTGGCTACAACTTAAATAAAAGTGGCATCTTCAAAAGTCCTATTTATAGTGGGTTCACACCCACAGGAATTGAATTATTAAGGACACGAATTTTCTGAGGTGCATAATTCCACCTACTACAAAGGGGTATCATGGACAGTGAATCACAGTGCCCTTCACAGACTCTATATTTAATTTTATGTATACCTGGAGCCTACCATAGTACATAGTTTATAGTAGACCAAACTGGAGGTCTGTAGGATAAATTTGGCTAGTGGACAATGGTTGTTTTGTTCACTCAGGGATTTTTAAAAATTGTCAGTTCGTAAACAGATGTGGTATATATATGAAATGCGGGCTACATACAGGATAGGATATTATTCAGTTGTAAAAAAGGAATAAAGTTCTGATCCATGCTACAGTATGGATGAACCTTGAAGACAACATGTTGTATGAAATAAGCCAGACACCAAAAGACAGCTATTGTATGGTTTCACTTACGTGAAATATCCATTAGAAGCAAATTCATAGAGCCAGGTAGTAAATTACAGTTTATCAGGGGTTAGGGGGTAAGAGGAATGGGGAGTTATTGCTTAAGGAGTACAGAATTTCTGTTTGAAGTGATGAAAAAGTTTGGGTAGTGGAAGTTGGTGATGGTAGCACACACAATATTGTGAATGTAATTAATACCACCGAACTGCTGAAAGTGGTTACGATGGGAAGTTTTGAGTTGAATGTATGATTCTAGAATGAAAAGTTTTAAAAAAATTAGTTGCCAACATTTTAAAATTGGAAGATTTTACATAAACTCATGGTTTCTGCTGAACTGCCAGCAAGGACTGGAAAGGGAGAATATTCTCCTAGAACCTACTTTTTTTTCAGATGGTTTCAAATAAGGAAAAACAATTAGAGCTGCAAGAAAGAGTGAGAGACAAGACAAGGTTGATGATCAAAGGGGAGAGCCGTGTAGAAAAATAGCAACATTTCATACACAGCCACACACACGCTGAAAATGTGTCAGCAGCTCGAGGTCATTGTTAACCGCCAAGAATAAGACTGAAATAGATTGTTAAATGGGAGACAATATTGCTGAGGCTGAGTTGTTTGCCTGCCTCAAAAGGACAAAATCCTGTGAGGCAGAATGAAAGAAAATTTATCCAATTGACTATAAAATGGAAATTTGATGGCTCCAGTGCCAGCTAAGGATGGGAATTTTTTTTTCATTACCTTAAACTTGACTAGATGAAAGGCTTTGAAAAATAACATTTTCTTTTCTACATAGTTTTAAATAAAGGATTTTCTTTTTAAAAATAAATTTGCTTTTTACTAAAAAGCTGGGAGATAAAGTTCTTGTCTTGATCTTAAAAGATATTTTAAACTTTAATTTTTCCTATTTCAGACTATTTGCTTCAGATAGAAGAGATTTAAAGTATCTGGACATAAAGATGAAGAAAGTAAAAAATATATAATCAAAATTTCCATCATACTGTGTGGAAGCATATGATAGTCTTAGAAGTGATTTCATTACTTTGTAATTTAGGCTCGTATGAAGATTTTTTTTTAATAGAGTTCAGAAATATTAGTTTTTGAAAGCATGATTAGTAAAGTTAAGAGTTTTTGGTTGACGAAGAAACAGATAATAAATGGCAAATCATCCATAGCAACTTCCTTAGGTTTTACTGGTTGTGGTAAATATGATACAATTAGATCATCTTTTACCACAGAATATCTATATATAGGGATATATACACACCTACGAAAAAAGGAAAACATGCTTGGAGAGAAAGATACCAAATTTAAGATAGGGCTTAGCTCTGGGATTAAGAGAGGGGAATAAAATAAGAGATAAATGCACACAATGATCAAAAATATTTCGAAGTTTTAAAAATAAATTCAGATCTAGTTTCCACCCAAATATTTCCTCCCTTCCCTTCCCCCTTCCCTTCCCTTCCCTTCCCTTCCCGAAGCAACCACTTTGGCTGCTGAGTGAGTAATGGTGTATATGGGGACTGAGTGGAAAGAGATTGTGACCATAGTGCAGGCAAAGAATGGTGGTGACCCGGATTTAGGGAGATAAGAATTCAGAGGAGAGAAGTAGACACGTTAGATATATGTTTTTTAGTTGAAGCTGGCTTGCTGATGGATTGGATATGATGTGTGAGGGCAAGAGAGGAATAAAAGATGTTACCAAAGTTTTGGTCTTGAGCAACTGGCTCAGTGGTAATTGAGATGTGAAGAACTTTGAATTCTGTTTGGGATTTAAGTTTAAACTGTCTTTTAGATCACTAGGTGGATATATCTAGATGGTAGTCTGATGTACAAGTTCAGAGCTTAGCAAAGGGGTTCAAGGATAGAGATATAACATATAACATTAAATCTAAGATCACATTCATTGTAAGACACAACAATATTTTATGTACCTTTAAGAAGGAAAGAAAATGCTGCAATTAAGCTGAGGCAATGCTTTCTTTTCACCTACAATTTTTGTTTTATAATTATTGAGAAAAGTTTTCTAGAATTAGTTATACTTAAATTTTTATCATATTAAATTCATAAATATAAAATGGAATGTTAGTTGAATAAATTAGTTAAGATTTCTAAAACTTCTATTGAGTTCAAATCTTCTGGATAATTTTTTGACTCAGAGTTATTGACATCTGTGGTTTTACACAGTATTATCATATGTGCTTCAAAAACATGGGGGATATGGCATTTCTTCAGAGTACTTGTGGTGGTATGGAACTGTATGCACCCCAGAAAAACATGTTTTTAAAGTTAATCCATTCCTGTAGGTGTGAACCAGTTGTAAGTAGGATCTATTGATGAGGTTACTTCAGTTAAGCCGTAGCCCACCTCAATCAGGATGGGTCTTTGTTGTTTTACTTGAGTCTTTTAGGAGAGAATGAAATTCAGGCAAAGAGAAAGTCACAGAGGCAAGAAGCTGAAGTCATCAAAACCTGAAAAGGAATGGAGAGACCAGTAGATGCTGCCATGTGACTTGCCATGTGCCAGAGAAACCAAGGATCACGGGTGGCCCGTCTTTGGGAAGAAAGCGTCACCTTGATGGTACCTTGATTTGGATATTTTCCCAGCCTCAAAAATGTGAATGAATAAATTCCCATGTCTAACCAGACACATTTCACGGTATTTGTTTTGAGCAGCCTAGGAAACTAAAACAGTAGTCTATTATTGTCGCCGGGAATTTTTTCTGAGTCATTGACACCCATCCTGTAACTTTTGATGCTAGTAATGAAGATGTGAATAAAGACTTTCGGGCAATAACCAGGACTCCTACTCCATCCTCACTGACATATTGAAGGATTGTGTTGATTAGTCATGTCTTTCCACATGACAATAACGTTTACACTTGCTTAGGCAGTGATAACTGTAGTACAACTGTATCTTGGCCAACAACACTCAAAAGATCCCATTATTTGTAAGACACTACTTTATTTCAAAGTTGTTAAATTGCAAACAAAACAAAACAAAAACAAAGATAGAGAAGACAGAAGGGAAAAAGAAAAAACAATGAAATATGATATTTTGGAAACTCCTCAGTGAATAACTAGTATCTAACATTATGTAATTAGGTAAAAGAAAAGGCCCAGGACTAGGCTCTAGGACACTCCACCATTTACCTGTTGATTAAAGGAAGGACCAGCAATGGTTATTGTACCCAAAGACATAGAAAGAAAATCAAGCAATTATAGTGTCACTTAAGCAGAAAGCAATGTGTTTTCCAAAAGAAAGAGGAGTTGGTTAACTCTGGGATTTTGCTGAAAGTGTGTGTAAGATGAGGATAAAGAGCTACCCTTTGGAATTGGTCAATGTGGAAGTTATTGATGAAGTTTACAAGGCAGGTTTCAATGATGTGTTAGGGGAAAGCCCAGATTGTAGAGTATTAAAGTGGATGGGTAAGGATATGACAACAGCACACATATGCTGTGCTAGGAAGAAGAGCAGAAAGGTGGAATGGAAGCTGAAGAGGAATGTGGGGTCAAATGAATATTTTTTTCCCTTTAAAATGGAATGTATATTAAGCATATTCTTTTGTAGAAATAGAGATGATTCAGTAGAAGAGATATTGAGTATAAAAAAGAGAGAAAATACAGTAGCATTAAATCCTTGACAAGGCAAGAAAGATAGAATCCAGAGGATAGAACTTTTGAAAGAACAAGAGGACAGTACAATGGAATGGAAAAAAATACGAGTTTTGTGGTCACAAGAGCAGGATGGGGACCTGGCTCATTCACTGATCGGAGCAGATCTCTTAAGCGTTCTGTGCGTCATTTTCTTAATTTCCATAATTGAGATAAATGTATGTGCCCTGCCTACCATAGCATTGTAATGAGGCTCAGAAGAGATAATGGAGGTAAGAGCCTTTTGAAACCCCAAAAGTATACTGTGAATTATTATTCTAGAAAATTTTCTATTGGAACCAACTGTGTTCACTCTATTACACTTCATTCACTGACTATAAAGAAAGTGCAAAGAGTTATGTGTGACTCCTGAGAAAAATTCAGAAAAGCTATCATCCTTTGGGTATAATGGTCATAGCTATTTAAGTTGGCAAAGGGTTCTAAACATATAGAGGCATCTTCCTGCAAATATCCCTTACCAATATCTCAAATAACTTAGTCACAAATTCTAGTATGTTCATTTAAACCTAACCTTTTAAGAGGTATTTGGAGCCATATAAACATATCATTTGGTGGAAACCAAAGTGAAAATCCCAGATTTCAAAGACAAAGTAGGAGATTTGGCTTAGAAATAGAACTGCTACCAAAAGCCCAAGGCAGGAAAGGACAGTACAACATTCCACAAAAGACATGTCTTCTTACTGAGCAAAGAATGGTATAAAAAGCAGAGCTTGGAACACATTCGGAAAGGCCTGATATGGCTCCATTAAATTGACTGTGTGGACAAGTGTCAGTGGATCATGTCACCTTTGTAGCATGTTTATCCATCTGTTGTGAAATAGCAGGTTGGACTAGAGGGACATCGGTGTTACTTTTAACTTGTCTATGAATCAGAATTTAATATAAATTACCAGAAAGCATTGATGCCTGAAAACGCTGGATTACAGAGTAAACACTCCTGACTTCACTATTGAAAAAATGCCCAAACTAAGACCAGATCTTTTTTTTAAGTGTTTTTATTGATAAATCTTAATATACAAACATTCTTAACATACAAACATTCTATACATGGTGTACAATCAATGGCTCACAATATCATGACAAAGTTGTGTATTCATCACCATGATAAATTTTTAGAACATTTGCATCACTCCAGAAAAAGAAATAAAAAAGAAAAAACTCATACATACCACACCCCTTACCCCTCCCTCTCATTGACCACTAGTATCACCATCTACCCTATTTATTTTAACCATTGTCCCCCCCATTATTTATTTATTTTTTATCCATAGTTTTTACACATCTGTCCATACCCTAGATAAAAGGAGCATCAGACACAAGGTTTTCACAATCACACAGTCACACTGTAAAAACTGTATCGTCATACAATTGTCTTCAAGTATCAGGCTACTGGAACACAGCTTCACAGTTTCAGGAACTTCCTTCCAGCCACTCTAATACACCATAAACTAAAAAGGGATATCTATATAATACGTAGGAATAACCTCCAGGATAACCTCTTGATTATTTTTGAAATCTCTCAGCCACTAAGACCAGGATCTTAGCAAAGTGTTGGCCAAATGAGGTGAGCTACAGGGAACATTAGTTTTCAGATACAAGGAGTATATGGGTTCCGGTAGAAATGTTTGTAATGCTTTGGGGTTTTTGCATTTAAGTATGAGCAAATGAGTTAAGGTTACCACAAAAGGTTGCAAATTGAATGAACCAATAGCCAAGTAATGGGCATTAAGGTCTTCTTTGGTTCAGAGCGGTGAGCTCTAACCTCCTTGCAATAGTGCTTGAGGACTTGACAGCACAGGTAAGGTCAGAGATACGGAGAAAAGAGTGACAATATGGGTTCTGGTTCTAAGATGGTATAGGTTCATTATCCCCTACCTTTCCCACTGATCACAAGTTAAAACCAGGTACAGGATATATAAGACAACTATGTGAGGATGCTAAAAAGTGCATCACAGCAAGGAGATTGGGAAAGAAAGTCAAAACTTGAAGAATGACCAAAGGCACAAGTTTCCTTTTTCCTTTATCCCTTCGTATATCTACCGGCTTTGATTTAAAGGTAGCCCAAATTCTAGAAATTGACAGGCTCAGCAGGCATGGACAGCAGTAACCCTGCAAGAAACCCTGCAAGAAATTTCTGGCCAGATAATCAGAAGAAGAAACCCATGTGAGATGGAAAATTTGGGGGAGATCCCACCCTTTTGAGTGTGTCTTCTCTTTTCTGTCTCCTGTGTCTGTCCCAAGGCAAGCCCTGGCCATTGTGCTGCACTGCCAACTGTGGCCACAGTGGAGGTGGTGGTGGCTGTGGTAGAAGTGATGGCCACACAGGGACCTCAATTCCTGAGAGAAAAGCCTTCTCTCTGGCCAAAGAAACTTGGAAAAAGTGTTCCCATGGGCAGAAGACAATGGGAGGAGTGCCCACTATTATTATCCCTCTTTTTTTCTTGCTGTTTTGCCTTAAAAAGGGGGACCCATTGCCACAAAACTGCATGCAAGGGAGGGAGCTACATCTCTGAAGGGATTTCCAGTTTTTTAGCCAAAGGACCAGGAACAGGAACTTCCAGGAGCTAGGAATATGAAGAAACAGATTGAAAAAGTATAGACAGAATCTCAGACCTGCAGAACAATATCAAAACATCTAATATTTGAATCATCGTAGTCACTGAAGGAGTGACTACAAAAAAGACATTGAGGCAGGTTGGGCCACAGTGGCTCAGCAGAGTTCTCGCCTGCCATACCGGAGACGTGGGTTCAATTCCTCGTGCCTCCCCATGCCAAAAAAAAAAAAGAAAGAAAGACATTGAGGCCAAAAATGTTCAAATAAATAATGGCTGAAAACTTCACAAATTTGGTGAAAGACATAAATTTACAAATTGAAAAAGCTCAGCAAGCCCCAACTAGGGTAAATTCAGAGAAAACCATATCAAGACAAATCAAACTGCTCAAAACCAAGGATAAATTTTAGGAAGAATCTGAAAAGCAATCAGAGAAAAAAAATGATGCATTACATACAGGGAAATGACCATTTGAATGTCTTCCTCATCAGAAAACGTGGAGGCCAGAACAGAGTAGAATGATATTTTTTTTAATGCTGAAGGAAAAGAATTGTAAATTCAGAATTCTACATCCAGCAATAATATCATTCGGGAATGATGGTGGAATAAAGACATTTTTCGGCAAAGAAAAATTAAGAGAATTTGTTGCCAGAAAACCTGCTCTAAAAGAAATGCTATATGAAGATTCTCTGGGTAGGAGCGAAGCCGTACTAGATCGAAACTTGGACCTGTAGGTAAATATCTAGATGAAAATATAGAATATTTTCCTCCTCTTAAATCCTTTAAAATAAGAATTTGTATTCTGTGTGAATACTGATGGCAAAATATAATACTGTTTGATGCGGTTGTCGGTATAAGTAGATATACTACACATGATGCTTGCAGTATAAAGGGGAAGGGGAAGGGGACCTATGTGGTTGTAAGATTTCTACCTTTCACTTGAAATGGTAAAACATTAGCTCTAAAGTTAACTGTGAAAAGTTAGGTATGTATATTAAAAGTATCAGACGATCAATGAAATATTTCGAGCAACCCCACTGGAATCTCATAGAGGCCTTCGTTTCATAAATACCTGACTTGAGCCTTTGGTCACAAACTCTTCTGGGGAGGAACACTGGTTTTCCAAAGTCCATTGGAAGGAGAAATGAGGCTAAAATAGATGTTTTTAACAATATATGTATAAATAGATAAAATCACCAAATGAGATTCATTTATTCACTAAAGAAATATTTGTTTAGTTCCTGCTAATATTGAATATCAGTAAGTTTCAGGTTTTCCTTCCTGACAGGAAAAGCAGCTGTTCTAGGTTGTTGATTCAGTTGAGTGCAGGATACTCCTTCCTCATTTGCAAGGTTAGGAGTCAGAAGGACATTCTTTTATGAAAATCAAGGACTCTGACAAATACAAGGCCAACCTCCATCTGCTTCCAGCTAGACGTGGAATGTGTAAATGCTCTCGAGTACCACCAAGACTCCCCTATTTAAATGCTTTTGAGTTTGCTCTTATATTCTGGTTGAACATATAGGTAGTTACATCTCAGTTTCACCCATTGAGTAAGGATGCCTAATACCTGGTATGTGCTCTAGGATACCCTTCCAATGCATGATTGCCACTGCCAGGATTCTTTTTTAACATAATGTCTGACAGCTACTAACAATGGCTCAGATAAAATTGATTTGCTTTCTCTGCTACAGAATACAGATGTAAAAATTTTACCCAATTTTACCTTCGTTATTGTTTTTTTAAAGACAGAGTTTGCTGACCCATGGACTAAAAGGCACTGCTTTGAGAATGAGATTTCATTGCATGATCCCATCTTCAGAAAACCTGAGCCCTCGGGGCAGTGTGGATGGAGTTGTCCATTGTGAGAAACACTTATCTCAAGGGACAGCCACAAGTCTGGAAATAGATTGTCAAGTCTTCACTGCAACCCCAACAACAACTGAATCCAACAGCCTCAGTGGGGACCACCCCAAGACACTGAATCAGCACCGCTGTGTTTGAGAGTGTTCCTCCACCTTCTTAGCCTAGAGGAGAGCCAGGAGAGTATAACCTAAAGAATTTGAGCCATAATGATTCTATCTTATTGGAAAATATCCCAAACACATTTGCACATACAAGTGCATGTGGGTTAGAAGGCATTTCATAACCAGCTTCAGTTCATAGCTTATTGTCACTGGAGGGCCACAGTACTCCTTTATCATTTAAAAAATTGCCATAACTTGTGGGTTGAAAGCTAGGCGCATTCTCATTATTCTGTGTTAAAAATCCAAGGAAATTAGATTGAGAAATGTGACAGAGATGCAGTTAAGTTCTGCAGTTGAGTATGTTGGAAGGAAATGTGTATATATTTCTCAAGGAATGGTGAAGTCTCTGAAATTGCACAGCAGGTACTGGCTCAAGATAGTCCACTTGAAACAAAGCAGTGACTATATTCTAGCTCTCCACTCTTACCTTTGTTCTAAGTAATATACAGTGTTCTTTAATTGCAGGTACACATTTTAGCATTTCTCAAATTGAACTTCAATCTTGCAATAAATATAAAATTTAATTAGTCTTTCTCTTCCTTCTCTTCTTTCTTCTTCCTCCCTTTCCTCCTCTTTCTTCTCCTCCTCCTGCCCCCATGGAATACCCTTATTAAAGAGCTGGTTCATTTTACAGAAGATGGTGTCTTAAAATTGAGGTGCTTTAAAATGCAATTCTGATTTAAGTCCAGTTTGAATAATATCTTGAATAAAGTCTCAGTTATTTCCCCCATTTAGTTGACAGAATAGACACTAATCATTTGCCCTCTGGGATTGGAGGGAACTTTGCTGGGTCTGTACTCTGACATCTTCTCAGATCCCAGATCTTAGTAGAACTCTTATTACAGGTGTGTCCCAGTAAAGTCCTGGAAGACTAAGCTGCCACAGGTAAAGAGATACACTAACAGTGCCAGGTTCAAGAAATGAACACAGTGTTCTTGATGGCAAGACAATGTAACGTCTGTTTACTGTGAGTTTGTATAAATTTAGACTTCTTTCAGAGAAAACCTCTCTTTTGCAAAGTAAGGTATAGTATTTTATGTATATGTACGTGTGCGTAAAAAACATGTTCATAATATCCAAACACAAAACTAAAAGCTACCATCTTGTAAGTTATCATAAAAGAAGCATTAGCTCTTAAATTGCTGTAATAATATTATGCCGATTTTAGCTGTTATGTACCCCAGAAAGCCATGTTCTTTGTCTAATCCACTCTTATTGGGACAGACTTACTATTCAGGGTGGAAACTTTGACTGGGTATGATCTTTCGATTGGATTGTTTCCGTGGAGATGTGACACACTCAATTGTGGGTTGAACCCTTTGATTTGATGGACTCCGCCCATTCAAGGTGATTCTTAATTCGTTTCCTGGAGTCTTTAAGAGAGGTCACAGAAAGAGAAAGAGCTCAGAGCTGACAGAGATACAGACATTTGGAGATGCTTGGAGTGCCATCAGAGTGAGCAGATGCCTAGATTAGGATGTTTGGAGATGCAGAGCTCAGCAGACATTGCCATGTGCTTTCCCTTGAGATGTTAAGCAAGTCAGAACCCAGAGTTTTTCCCAGAAGGAGCTACATGAAGGCCCACAGATGCTTAGAGAAGAAACCACTGGAATCAAAAGCTGGAAGTAATGGAACCAGGAACAAGGAACAGCAGATGCCAGCCACATGTCTCCCCATCTGACAGGTATCAGCCTTTCTTCAGTCAAGATATCTCTCTCTGGTGCCTTAGTTTGCACATTTTTATGGCCTTAGAACTGTAAGCTCATAACTTAATAAATCACTATCTAAAAGCCATTCCATTTCTAGTATATTGCATTTCAGCAGTATTAGCAAACCAAAATGATATTAAAGAAAAAAATTATATCAGAAATATTCTAGAAGGTAGTCCCCTGGAACAATCTGCTACATAGATTAGCATGCAAGTTTATTTGCATATATGCTATAGAAACATTTAAAAGAGTGTGGTATATATATATACACACACCATATACACATATATATCATCCATAGCATTTTAAAGGGAGTAAACACTATGTAGTTAATTCTTTTGACAAAAGACAATTTTCGTGTTTTTGCAACATTTGACAATCATTTCATCTCTCTAATACCCTCTAAATTAACATTTATAAAAATCCCATATATTACTTAACAGAAAAGGCATAAATGGTATCAAAAGAGACTGGAGGCAAATCAAGTTTCCTTTTGTCCAACTCTGTGTCACTTCCTGCCTCCATAAATAGGGGAAAGCAAAATATCTGTGCTTCTTATTCATGTACATCTGCCAAACCAATTAACACCTCCTGAATGTTATCTTAATTGCATTTATTAACATAACATTAACATAGCAGGGAGATAACATTCACGAGGTATTAATTGGTTTGGCAGGCACTCTTGAATGGGGAGCATAGGAAAGAACCCTTCTCAGTAGTTTGCTTTTCCTCTTTTTTTTTGGTTGCTGAGAGAAAGTGAAGTTATGCTGAAAGAGAGGAGGTATATATCTGTATATCTTAACCAAAATGGTAGCCACATCACAGGGTCACTTGATTCTCTTTTCTAAAACTGGTCACTGCTATAAAGCCTACCTTTTTGGACTTCTGACCACCAGAACTGTGAGAGAATAAATCTTGTGAAGTTTTAAGCTACTAATTTATGATAATTTGTTACAGCAGCAATAGAAATGAGTACATTGAATTACAGAAATGTTGAGAATTTTGTGCCTATTTGAATCTGTTGTGTACCCTGGAAAAGCGAGATTCTTTAATCCTCATTCGATATTGCTGGGTAGGATCTTTTTAAATTTTCCATGGTGATATGACCCACCCAATTGTGGGTGGTAAACTTTGATTAGATGGTTTCCATGGAAATGCGTTTCCACCAATTCCAGGTGGGATGGCTGACTGGAGCCCTTTAAGAGGAAACCATTTTGGAAAAAACTTTAGAGCCCACACAGCCAAAGACCTTTGGAGATGAAGAAGGAAAATGCCCCCCGGGGAGCTTCATGAAAGAAGAAGCTGGGAGAGAGAGCTAGCACGCTTCGTCCTGTGCCCTTCCAGCTGAGAGGGAAACCCTAAACTTCATCGGCCTTTTGGAACCAAGGTGCCTTTCCCTGGATGCCTTAACTTGGATATTTTTATAGGCTTGCCTTAAATGGGACATTTTCACGGCTTTTGAACTGTAAACTTGCAACTTAATAAATTCCCCTTTTTAAAAGCCATTCTGTTTCTGGTACATTGCATTCCAGCAGCTTGCAAACTAGAACAAATCTTGATCCCATAACACGAACATGAATATGTCTCTCTGACTTCAGAGCCTGTGCCTGCAATACTGTGCTCCACCTCTCTTTGATTGGTTTAGGCATAGTAAGGATCAATAGTGCGCACTAGAAGTCAGACTCCACTGGTTATATCAGACTTAACTCATGTTCATACTGAAGCCTCCCTGCTTTAAGCTGAGCTCAGAAGGAAGAATTGAACAAAGTAGTGAGGGAGGGTTTCTCTCTTTTGTGCCTGTAATCCCCTTTGCCAAAGTCTTTTTTGATATTTGTGTCTGTGAGAAGAGTGGTAAACCTGATTTCTTAGCCTATAAGAACGGGTATCTCTATAGGTCTTTATGGAGAGAATTTTCAGCTGTGTGAGTTTTTTGACCTCCATCACAACAACCTCTACTACAGCTTACCGAGGAGTATGATCATCCCCAGCCTTTTAGATGGGTAACCAGAAAGGTGAAGTGACTCTTCTCACAATACCCCACAGAGTTGGGGTTGAGATCAAAGCCTTCATTTAAATCTGGTGTTGGGTGGGCCACGGTGGCTCAGCAGGTAAGAATGCTTGCCTGCCATGCCCGAGGACCCGGGTTCGATTCCCAGTGCCTGCCCATGTTAAAAAAAAAAAAAAAAAAAAAATCTAGTGTTAACTCTACCATATCTGATAACCATGTAAATGATTACTTACCTTCCAAAGCCAAGTTTATAAGTTGGTAGAGTAATTGAGTTTCCATGAGGTAATATATAGGAGATAGAGAATTCCCCTTGGATCCCAAACTCAGTGTTTGTGAGCCCGTAACAGGTATTTTACACCAGCATTATTATTTTTTTTTTAACAGTTCGAAATATTTAACAGCCAAGGCAAAAGTGCATGAAAAGTAGTGTATGATATAACTGGATAGTGTAGAAGAGTGAAGGAAGTTCAACAGTCAAGTCACATACCATCTGAACCAGATGCTAAGGGAAAGGGTAAATGTAACTGGCAACTTTTCTTTAAATTCACTTTCAGAGGCAAAGGTATTCCTAGTCCTAAAATGAATCAAAGGCATTCTAATTATGAGGGCAACAGACTGTGTAAATGAAAAGTGTTTTTGAAAGAGTGAAGTATCCATAATGGATTTTGCTATTCTCAAATGAAGGGAGAAGAAGTATACTTTCTCAAGGACAGTTAGATGTTTGTGTAACCTTGGTTCATTTACCCCAATCTCTAATTTGTTCAGTCCTTTTTTTTTAGGTGTATGGTCTGGGAATTGAATCTGGGTCTCTTGCATGGAAGGCGAGTATTCTACCACTGATCTGTTCAGTTTTTAAAGATCCTTTCTAGAAGATGCAGTGTGTGTTTAATTGAGTATGGGGACTGGATCTTCATTATTCTTTTTCATGCTTGTGCATCCATTCTGCTTCATGGAAGGGCAACACAGTAAGCTCTCAGGCATCAAAGTGGGAAACGGGTAGATCAAGGGAAATTAACCAAAATGGAGATGGAAGAGACAACAGTACAGTTAAACCAACAAGAAACAGGAATCAAGAAAATGTATTTAAAAACAAACTTCTTCAGTTGGCATTTTGAATGAAACAGCTAACAATTAGCTTCAACCCTCTCTATTGTGTTTCTTTTGCTCGTTGAGTCCTCTTGAGGCTTTAATTCCTGAAACTCAGGTGGCAGCACCAGACATTAAAACCCCAAAGGGAGAGGTATTATTAAACCTTTAGCTGGTCATTCTTTTCTGAATGCACTGGATAAATTCTTAACCCTCTTGTTCATTTCATGACGATCATTAGAAGAAGAAAATTTAAGCCAAATTTGCAGATTTAAAGTAAAAACAAAACATACACACAAAAAACCCTGCAGATAATAAATATCGCTGATTCACTTATTTTAAACAAAGTCAATTTTATTCCCTCTTAATATCCTTGCAGTCCATTGTATACCTTTTGCATTGATCCTTGTTTCAGTAGTTGTTTGATACCTTCTCTTGCTTCCTGTGTTAACTGTTCTTTTGGAAAATCCACATCAAAAGTGATTATCAAAGAACCCTTGATGTTGTTGTTGTCAAAACTGGGGAGCCCTTCCCCTTTTTTCCATAGCTTGGCTCCTGGTCTGGTGATCTTATCCTGGGAAATATGTACCTTGTGACCATCCAAGTGAGTACTAGCCATGTCAAAGCCAACCAGTGACTCAGCGAGTAAGATTGTCACATTTGTATGTAAATCATCCCCTCTCCTTTCAAATATTGGGTGCTTGACTACCTTGATACAGGGATGTAAGTCACCTGGTTCCCCACCCACCTGAGGCTCACCTCCAATAGAGGGATGCTCCATGCCCTCTCTCATTCCAGGTTCTATTTCTACCTCTAGTGTTCGTTCTTCATTCACTAGTTTGCCATCAGGGCCCTCATCACAAACCGCCTCCTGGGTCATCTGGAAGCTCCCCAGGCCTAGCTGGGTGGTCCGCATCTCTTGCCAGCAGTTGCATTTCCGTTTGCCAGGTGCCTGTCTTGCCACAGGTTTGTTTCTAACTACTTCCACAAAATTTCCTGCATACACTTCTTCCAAAGTAACTTCTAGATCTACAATAATATCACTTCCTCGTGGAATATTTCTGTCTTGCTAACGTGGGGCTCTTCCAAACATGAAACCAAAATCTCCAAAGAAGTGTGAAAAAATTTCCCATGGGAGCTCTGATGACCATCTTTTAATCCCTCTTCACCGTATGTATCATATTGTTTCCGTTTCTCACTGTCTAACAGAACCTCATAAGCAGCACCCACAGATCCTGGAATTTTTCTTGGGCTCGTGGATCATCAGGGTTCTGATATGGATGAAGCTGCAAGGCTAGTTTCCTATAGGCCTTTTTAATATCCTTTGTAGAAGCACTTCGAGGCACCCCCAAAATCTTATAGAACTCTCACCTTGGAGAAGTACACTTTATAGTATTTTAAGATGTTTCACAAAAAATGACAAAATACACTGAAAAAAACCCGGCGATCATGGCCCCGATGAGGTACAGCAGCAACAGGCAAAAGCTGCGGGGCCATAGTTCTTCCATCATGGCCCGGGTCTCACGCACTCCTCGCCGTCTCCCCCGTGGCCACTTCCGCTAGCCAGTCCGCCCAGCCCTGTGAAGCCACCTCACACCGGGGGTCTCCTCCTCCATCCACAGCCACAGCTAGCTTGCCCCCTCCTCCACTGGCCCACCACACCAACATTATTAATAGGTAACTTACATGTCATACATTTCACTCATTTACACTGAACAGTGTACAGTATGGGTGGGCCACGGTGGCTCAGCAGGCAGAAATGCTTGCCTGTGATGTCAGAGGACCCGGGTTTGATTCCCAGTGCCTGCCCATGTAAAAAAAAAAGTGTACAATGTAATGGTTTTTAGTATACTCACAGAGTTACGGAACCATTAACCATAAAACATTTTAGACCATTTTCGTCACCCCAAATAGAAGCCCCATATCCAGTCACTCCCCATTTCCAGTCTCAGGCAACCACTAATCTGCTTTCTGTCTCTATGGATTTGCTTATTCTGGGTTTTTCATATAATTGAAATCATATACAATGTGGTCTCTTGTGACTGGCTTCTTTCACTTAGCATAATGTTTTCAAAGTTAATCCATGTTGTAGCATGTATCAGTGCTTTCTTTCTTTCTTTTTTTTTTTTGCCAAAAAGTTATTCCCTTATATTTTTATTCCACACTTTGTTTACCATTCATCAATTGATGGACATTTGAGTTATTTCTACTTCTTGGCTCTTATGAATCATGTTTCTTTGAATGTTCACGTACGAGTTTTTATATAGTCACATGTCTTCAGTTCTCTTGGGTATATATCTAGGAGTAGAATTTCTAGGTCATACAGTAATTCTGTATTTAACCTTTTAAGGAATTGCAAGACTATCTTCCAAAACAGCTAACTATTTTGTATTCACAAACCAGAAATGGATAAGAGTTTCAGCCTCCTTGTCAGCACTTGATTTTTTTCAGTATTCTTTCTTTTCCTTTTTTTTTAGTCATACTAATAGGAATGTAGTGGTCTCTCATTGTGATTTTAATTTGCAGTTTGTCTGGAATGTTCTTGATCTACTCCTCAAATGGCCATTTGGGGACTTTCCCTTGGCACTCTGTGTTGAGACTTCTTCTATTCACTCTATTTCCAGGTTACTCACCTTGTTTATTTTCAAGAGCACTGAGATCTAGGAAAAGTACTTTAATTGCAGATTGTGTTTTTTCTTGTTAAAAACTGTCTCTCCCATTACATCATCATTCCCATGAAGGCTGCACCAGTGTTGTGGGTCACTGAGCCAGTGTCTAACACTGTGCCTGACCTGGAGAAAGTACCCAGTTGATGTTTGTTGAAAGAGTGTAAGAAAAGAAGGTTGTAAACTTGCTCAGAGTGGCATAGCTCCTGGCCATCAGGGTGTCCTCTGAGGGTCTTGATATACTGAAATAACAAACTTACAGTCACTTTGTGTGACATGGAGGCACTGGCCTGCATTCAGTGAATGCCATTGCTGGGACTGTGGTCAGCAGGCAGCATTTAGCTGGCAATCCCTTCATGAACAGCCTCTGCCACAGAAAAGTGCCTTGCGTGAGGTCATGCGCTTCTGGGAGTGGCCCACATCTGGTTGAGATGGATGTGTGATGGTTAGGTTTATGTGCCAATTTGGCCAGGTAATGGTTCCCAGTTGTCTGGTCATGCAAGCACCAGCCTAACTGTTACTGCAAGGACATTTTGTGGATTTAAATCACCTATAATTGATTGCGTCTATGGCTGATTACATTTAGAATCAATGAAGGGGCGGGTGTTCTGCACTGAGAGACATGTAATCCAATCAGTTGAAGGCTTTTAAAAGAGAAGTAGTAACTTCAGTAGCCAAAGAGAATTTTCATCTCCACCTCCAGCAAGCCTCTCCTTGGGAATTCATCATAGATCTTCACTGGAGTTGCCAACTTGTATCCTGCCCTATGGAATTTTGACTTGTGCATTCCCACAGTTGCATGAGACACCTTTATAAAATCTTATATTTATAGATACCTCCATATTTCCCTAGAAAACCCTCTATAGGTGAATCATAACACATACCCTTGGGATTTTGAAGTAAAGCCTTGCCATCCTAGATATTATGCTCCTTTTGAGAAACATCTTTTGGCCTGCTACTGGGCCTTAATAGAAACTGAATGCTTAACCATGGGCCACCAAGTTGCCATGAAACCTGAGATGCCTATCATGAGCTTGATGTGGTCTAGCCCACCAAGCCATAAAGTTGTGCATGCACAGCAGCATTCTGTCATAAAATGGAAATGGTATATATGAGATAGGGCTCGAGAGGGTCCTGAAGGCACAAATAATTTACATGAGGCAACAGGCCAAATGCCCATGGCTCCCACTCCTGCCACATTGCCTTCTCTTTCCCAACCCAGAGCTATGGCCTCTTGAGGAGTTCCTTACATCAGTTGACTGAGGAAGAGAAAACTCAAGCCAGGTCTACAGATGGTTATGCACAATATGCAAGAACTACCCAAAAGTGGACAGCTGCAGCACTGCAGTCCCTATTTGAGATGTCCTTGAAGGACAGTGGTGAGAGGGACTCCTCCCAGTGTGTGGAATTTTGAGTGATGCATCTGGTTGTTCATTTTGCTTGGAAGGAGAACTGACCAGAGGTGTGTTTTTGTACTGACTCATAGGCTGTTGCTTAATGGTTTGGGCTGTATGGTCAGGATTTGAAAGGAACATGATTTGAAAATTGGTGACAGAGAGGTCTGGGGAAGAGGTATGTGGGTAAACCTTTTTGAGTGGGAAAAAAACAAAGATATTTGTGTCTGATGTGAATTGGTCACCTGAAGATGACTTCAGTAGAGGAAGGTTTTAATAATCAAGTGAATAAGATGACCCATTCTTTAGATATCAGTCAGCCTCTTTCCCCAGCCACTCCTGTCATTGCCCAGTGGGCTCATGAACAAATTGGTCATGGTGGTAGGAATGGAGGTTATGCATGGGCTCAGCAATGTAGACTTCCACTCACCAAGGCTGAGATGGCTGTAGTCACTGCTGAGTGCCCAATCTGCCAGCAGCAGATACCCACACTCATTGATATGATATGACACCATTCCCTAAGGTGATCAGCCTGCTACCTGGTGGAAGGTTGATTACATTGGATCACTTTCATCATGGAAGGGACAGCAATTTGTTCTAACTGGAATAGACACCTACTGTGGATATAGGTTTGTCTTCCCTGCACACGATGCGTCTGTCAACACTACCATCTGTGGGCTTAAAGAATGCCTTATGTACTGTCATGGTATTCCACACAGCATTGCTTCTGATCAGAGAGCCCACTTCATAGCAACTGAAGTGTGGGAATAGGCACATGTTCATATAATTCTCTGGTCTTACAAATGTTCCATATCATTCTGAAGTAGCTGGATTAATAGAACAGTGAAATGGCCTTTTGAAGACTCAGTTACAGTGCCAACTGGGTGGCAATACCTTGCAGGGCTGAGGCAGTGTTCTCCAGGAGGCTCTGACCTGAATCAGTGCCCACTCAATAGTGCTGTCTCTCCCATAGCCAGGAATCAAGGGGTGGAAATGGGAGTGGTATCACTCACAGTTTGCCCTAGTGATTGACTGGAAAAATTTTTGCTTCCTGTCTCTGCAACTTTAAGCTCTGCTGGTCTATAGGTCTTAGTTCCAAAAGGAGGAGTGTTCCTACCAGGAGACAACAACAGTGATTCTATTGAACAGGAATGTAAGACTGCCACCTGGCCACTTTGGGATTCTCATGCCACTGAATCAACAAGCAAGGAATGAGATTACCGTACTGGCTGGGATGATTGATCCTGACTATCAAGGGAAAATAGGACTGCAACTATACAATGGAGGTAAAGAAGAGTTTTCCCAGAATACAAGAGATCCCCTGGAGTATCTCTTAATACTACTATGCCCTGTCATAAAAGTCAATGGAAACCTGCAACAGTCCAGTCTAGGCAGGACTGCTAATGGCTCTGAAACTTCAGGAATGAAGGTTTGGGTAACCCCACCAGTCAAAGAACCATGGCCAGCTGAGATGCTTGCTGGGGTAAAGGGAACATGGAATGGGTAGTAGAAGAAGGTAATGATAAATAGGAATTGCAACCACATGACCAGTTACAGAAACGAGGACTATGATGGTCTGAATATTTCTTCCTTGTTTTGTTTTAAACATGTTTGTATTTGTATAAAAAACTATTACCTTTGTTTTCTTCTCTAGCTTATCCCTTATCACATGACATAATTTGTATTGCTCATGTCATAGTATTTTAAGTTATAGGATATTACATTTAAAAGTGAATATTACCCAGGGACTTGCCCCTTATTCTGGAGCGATTTAGTACATTTTCAGTTGTACACAGGACAGTTCAGTATTTTTAGGCAAAAGATATGTCTGCTACAATTTTCTATTTAGAGATTAACTATGGTTTAATGTGATGTGTACGGCTGCTGAGTTGACAAGGGGTGGCCTGTGATGATTAGGTTCATGTGTCAACTTAGCCAAGTGATGGTGCCCAGTTGCCTGGTCAAGCAAGTACCAGCTTAACTGTTACTGTGAGGACATTTCGTGGACTTAAATCATCAGTATGTTGATTGTATCCATGGCTGGTTACATCTACAATCAAAGAAGGGGAGTGTCTTTCACAATGAGAGACGTTCAATCCAGTTGGTTGAAGGCTTTCAAAGGAGAAGTGATAACTTCAGCAATCAAAGAGAATTTTCATCCTCCAGCCAGGAAGCCTCTCCTGGGGAATTTGTTGAAGACCTTTATTGAAGTTGCCAGCTTGCATCCTGCCCTACAGAATTTGGACTTGTGCATCCTCACAGTTGCATGAGACAGTTTTATAAAATCTCATATTTACAGATACCTCCTGTTGGTCCTCTTTCCTTAGAGAACCCTGCCCAATACAGGATGTAAATGTCCAACATGAGATATTTGAGCTCCAGGGCTCCTGTAGGATTTGCCAAGGCTTCCATGGGGCCCATATTGCACTTGACTACTGCCTCTGCCCAGCCCTGATGGCAGTTCCCTCCTACAAGTGTTGATCCTAAAGACACTTCCTAATGAACATCTTTCACACTAAACTCTGTTTCAGACTCTGCTTCCTGCAGAGCCTAATCTCAAACAATCACTAAGCATAGAATATTGTCTTGAGCCAAATAGTTATAGACAAGCAGAAACAGATGCCAAAATTAAACAAAATAGTAATTATATGAGAAGAGCTTAATTTTAAGAAAATCCTACCTATTAATCACTATTTTTTTTTCACCAAATTAGGGAAAGATTATTATTAAAGATTTATTGGCATTCTGATGTTCCCCTCCCAGAAACAGGGTTTGACAGCTGGCAATTTAGATTTTTCGAGAGCCTTTTTATATCCAAAATGTCACATTTAACCTTTCTCTCTTAATCTGTTCCTCCTCCTGGATTTCCAGTGCCACTGAATGACATGGCATTATTCCAAGTGGTCAAGTCTGAGTCTTGGGAGTTGTTCTTTAGACCTCCTACTCCTCCTGTCCCTTTAGCTAACGAATCACCAATTCATATCAACTTTCTCTCCCAAGTAGCTCTTGAACTTGTCCCTTTGGTCCATTACTCTTAATTCAGTCCACCATTACTTCTTTCTTGGTTTAGTGAACAGCTCTGTGTCTCTTATTTAGCCTCCTTCCAGTTTTTCTCCAGGCTGTAGCTGGAGTGGTGATTGTCCAGCTGTAAATTCTTTAATAAATCCCCATCTCCCTAAGCATGGAGTCCAACTCCTTAACAGGATATCAGAGATCCTCTCTGAGCATCTCTCTATTTATAGACTCATCTGTGGCCTGCTATTGGGTGTGTCCACTTGACACTCCCGCCATCTCTGTCTCTCTTGTTTTGGCTCTGCTACAGTACTTCAAAATGTCCATCTTGGCACACAGACCCATCATGGCCTGGATTCTCTTTATAGCTGCAGGCTTGAAATTTGTAATCACTCCCTCTTCTCTAGTCTCAGTTGTACTGAGTGTCATGTAGTTCCTCATTATGCCTTGTCCTTGTGTGCCTCTGGAACTTTGAATATGTTATTTTCTCTGTTTGGACTATGTTATTTTCTCCGTTTGGACCATTTACCCCTTCTCTCCCTCTCCTCATTTACCAATCTGCCACCCTAGATTTTTGTTTGCTGCATTGACTTCTACTGCTACTCCCCTTCCGTGATTCCATGAGGTTGGATTCTGTGACCCTCCTCTGTGCCTTTAGAGCACTCCATACTTCATCCTTTTGATAACAATTGTAATATTTGTAACTGTCTTTAAAATTGGCATGCTCAGCCACTAGACTAAACTCCTTATTCACAGCTTTCTCCCCAGTAACTGGCAAAATTCTAGCACATGGAAGGTACTTGGGAGATATTTGTTGATAAATGAATGAATGAATGAGTTAATGTCTCAAGCCTCATGAAAAAGCTAATGATTAGGCAGGATAGGTATTTTTTTACTATGTTTTTGAGATACAGAAATTAAAGTAGATTTAGGCCAGGTTATATGGCCTTTGAGTCCTCTGATTACAAGTACAGTTTTACTTACTAGAAACATCTCAGTCTTTCATTCCTTGTACTTTATATCATTCCAAAAACTATTTGAAAATGTGCTCTGTGTTGGGCTCTAATTTTACTGGTGTGGGATTCATAGGGTCTGTGTCCTTATGAAGCTTACATTGTAGAAGAAAAGATTGACAGTAAGCAGCTAAACAGATAAAATATTATCAAGTAGAGGTAAGTTATTTGAAGGACATTAGAAAAGGTAATGTGATAGAGCAGTGGTGAATGGGGGGGAGTTCTTCAAAAACGGGGCTCAGGGAAGGCCCCTTGGATGGGGTGACATTTGAACTGAGACCTGAAAGATAAGCAGGAGCCAATCATGAGATAAACTAAGGTAGAACCTTCTTGGCAAAGGGAAGAGTATGTGCAAAGCCCTGAAATGGGTAAGAACTCACTGTGTTCAAGGATCAAAACTAAGGCCAGAATGGTGGGAACACAAGGAGTAAAGCGGAAAGTGACAGGAAACGAGGTCAGAGAGGCAGCATCTATCTAGATCATGTAGGGCTGGTAGATCCTGGCCAAGACTTTGGATTTTGTTCTATGTGAAATGGAAGACAATAGAGAATTTAAAGTTACTTCGTCTACAGTGTGATAAAATGGGGGTCTTATTGATATAGGAGAACCAGATAATGAGGATTTCTGGGAATAAAGTCCCGTGTAATTTGGAAAATAGAATTTTCCCTGGATCATCTTCCCTGGAGAACTATTGGTGCTGTTATAAGCCATGATTATGCATGCCTTCAACCAGTACTTTCATATTAATAAACTCCAAATCTCAATTTCCAGCCCCAGATTTTCAGTTGCCTACAGGGGCAGCTCTTCCATAATGTGCTGCAGTTTGCATCTAAAGGTAGGTCCATTGGTTTGCCCACCAAACCTACCCTACTACAACTCAGTGGTATCCTCTGACTTTATTAATGATACATTTATTTACCCAAGAGGTAGGAGTCCTAATTGACAACCCCTTCACAAACACTCCACTTCACCAAGTCCTGCTGCTTCTACCACCCAGATATTTTCCATGCCCATTTTCTTTGTTTTTGCCTCTTTCCAGAGTCGCATCAGCTATTACCAGGACTTTTGTAGTAACTTCCTAGCATCTTTAGTCTTTCCTACTACAACCCCCGTTCATACTACCAGACCTTGCTTTTTTTTCAAAAGGCAAATTCTTTTATGTTTTATCTGTAATACAAAAGTAATACATTCTCATTTTTAAATAGCCAAAATCCTATCATGCAATGAAAACTCAATGTGTATCCTTCTAGACTTTCTTCTATGATTATATGCACACATATTCAATCTGGTTTTGTTTTTATTCTTGCAGATGTTTGAACATAATATAATTCAGTTTGATAATCTGCCGTTTTATTAAATAGATTGTGGGTATTTTTCTAAATGAATGGATCCTATTCCATTTTATGGATTTACTATAATTTATTTAATCAGTCTCCTCTTCATAGACATTCAGGTTATTTTGCTTTTACAAATAATATTATGTTGAACATCTTCTGATATTTATCTGTTTCACTCTCTGCATATCTAATTTTTAAAGGAGATTTCCTTGGAATGGAATTGTTGACTGTGTGTAATTTCTTTTAATAGTTTTGTGGTTTTATGATTTATAATTGAATTCTTAATCTATAATTGAATTCTTAATCTTAATTTTTTGATATGAGATATGAGACAATGATCTAAACTTTATTTTTTCCTAAAATGGTTAGCCAGCTTTTGCAATATTATTTATAACTAAATCCAATGTTTCCCTACCTCCCCAATCCAGGGAGAGGTGCCATCTCTGTCATATACTAAACTTTTATATATACTTCAGGTCTGTCTATGGATTTTCAGTTCATTTCCATCAATCTGGCTATTCTAGAAAAAAAAATACCCTGTTGTTTTTAATCTAGTAGCTTTCTAATAGATTTTAATATTTGATAGGTCCTCCTCATTGTTGTTTTTTTTGGGGGGGTCAGGGGAAGGATAATGATTTATTAACTTTTTTCTACCATTTCATTTTTCAAATAAAATTTACTTCAAAATAAAATTTTATCAAATTTTAAAAAACTTCTTGAAATTTTAATTTTAATTGTATTAAATTTATATATTATTTTGGAAGAACTTGGCATCTTCCAATCTTTCTAAAATAAATCTGATCTCAACAATATCCTATCTGAAAACATGCTGTAGCTCCCTGTAAAGGGAGAGTCATGCTTCTTAGTATGGTATGTAACATACTAATATTAATCCCCCTCCCTTTTTCTCTTGCATAGTTACCCCCCTATATACCTTTCCTTTTCTTTGCAAAATTTAGAAAATAAGAGACCTTTAGATTACAGTGCCTCAAAGAATATGAAGTTGTCATTTGCCTGTCGAAGTATGGCCTCCCCAAACCAGGTAGAGGAGAATGGATGTGGCAGATTGAAGATGTGATTTGGAAATTAGTATTTACCCCACTTGCAGTTGTAGCCTGGAGCTAGGGGCTCCTAAACTTGATTGCGTTTTGACCTATAATCCCCATGCAATGGGGGAACATCAGTTCTAATTTAGAAGCATTCCAGGAATATGTGCATAATCAAGCCTATCTTTTTTTTTTTTTTTTAAGTCTTGAGAAAATGATGACTTTCTAAAATTTGGCTCCTGCTTCTTGACATTGAAGAAAATTCCACTAACTGCTAAAATTTGGCTGTATTGTGTTTAGCCTGAGGCATAATCTCCAAACTTGGGCTCCAGTCAAATTTCTGTTGGCTCTTTTCATTCCTCTTAAGCTTCCTTGTTCTCAGTGTGTTTCCCCGTTCTCTGCCTTGTATAAATCTGGTGGTGGAGATCTGGGTCAGTGATAGTGGATAGGTGAGAAGGAAATGAGAGGGAATAGGGAGAAAAGTCAAGAAAGCTAACTTGGCGATGTTAAGACTTCCTGAGAGAAGACATACCCGTCTTTTGAGACCTATATAACGTGCAGGAATTCAAATGCAAACACAGTTGTGGGATGTAGAGTATCTATGATTTCTCATACTCCCAGATAGGATCTTTAGATATATTCATAGTGTCCTTGTTTATATAAGCCATGTTAGCTGGAAAATCATATAAAAATTCAGTCACAGTATTTGAGAATTGGATTTCATGGTTATCTTGCTAAAGTTGCATACAAAAGCAATTCCTTCATTGCTTTTGGTGCTGGGGAAAGAGTGATTGCATGGGTCTATGAACCCCGGAGATTATATTTTGGTCAATGGTTTCCAGTTTCCCTCTGAATAAGCTTAATACAGAGATACTAAAATGATTGCAATAGATTAGCTTGTTTTTTTTTCTACCTTTATTTATTTCTCCCGTCTTTTAAAGTTGATAGTGAGTAATAAATTAATGAGAAGATGAACAGAACATAAACAAAAATGAGAAAAGAAAGGATGCCATCGATTCATAAACCGGTGATTCTGATTACCATTGAGTAATCAAAAGTTTAGGATCATGGCCCATATAAGTTGAAATTGAATTGCTAGTAAGCAAAATAATGCCAAAATGTTTCTTGACCTATATTTTCACTGTATATTGTTTTCGGGAGGTTCCATGAATTTGGGGGTTCCTTCAGAGAAGATACCTTTGGCTCACATTCACTTCTAAGATGAAGCTATAAAACTGCTAGTGGAGGAATTGTCATATTTTTAAAAATGACCTCCAAAGAACCATGTTTTAATTTCCTAGGACTGCTGTAACAAAATAGCAAAAACTGGTTGCCTTAAAACCACAGAAACTTAATGTCTCTTAGTTCTGGAGGTTAAAAGTCTGAAATCCAGGTGTTGTCAGGGCCATGCTCCTCTAAAGTCCAGGGAAGAATCCTTCCATGCCCCTCTCCTGGCTTCTGGTGGCTTTTGAGCTTCATTCGCTTGTAGCTACATCTGTCTTCTCCTTACATGGTCATCTTTTCTCTCTGTCTCTTCACATGGCCTTCTCCTTTCCTGTGCCTCTCTGGATGTGTCCAGTTGTTCCTCTCTTATAAGGACACAAGTCTTATTGGATGAGGGTCCCCCCTACTCCAATTTGGCCTCATCTTAGCTAATATTACATCTTCAAAGGCCCTATTTTGAAATAAGATCACATCTACTGGACTCAGGCTTAGGACTTGAACAGGCCTTGTGGGGGGACAAAATTCAACTCATTAGAATCCACAATAGCTGTTTCCAAACTAGTGAAAACTTGGTTATAATTTAACAACTATTAAACATAAGAAGTATGGGGGGAAATATAGGAAGTGCAAAGCTTACGGTTTTTATCCTTAAGAAATTCTATATGTATTATTGCCTAATTTCCCCTTTTGATTGTAGAAGCTTAATCATAAAAGCAGGAATTTAAAAAGTCAACCAAGCCACTTGCTTCTCTCTAGATCTGACCATGAATTATGGAGCTTGGGGTTCAAGGACACTAATTGCCTGTACAACCCTGCTGGGAGATGAACTGAGCTCAGTTTCAGGCTACAGCAGTTCAGCAGAGGACAGAAGGAAATGAGATGTCTGGACGGGAGGGCACTGCCTCATCAGCTGTTCCTCTGGGAAATCCTGGTGTCTGGATGAGGACCAGGCTCTGAAAAGTAATGAGGTAATTATGACTCATTGATTCAACTTGAAGCAGAATGATGAAAAACAAGAAAAGGTCAGCAAAGAATAACTCAAGATGGTGGGAGACAGCTGAGATAGGGGCATTATTTACCAGGGCTAAGAGTTAGAAATGTGCATTTACCTGCTGTTTTTCCATTTATTGGAGGGAAATTTCTGAGGCCCCCTATAGTAGAACCAGTGTATACACAGTCACAGTAATAAATTATGATCTTTGCCTGGTGTTTCAGTTTGCTAAAGCTGCCAAAGTTGCAATATACCAGAAATGAGTTGGCGTTTACAATGCGGATTTATTCATTTACAAATTTACAGTTCTGAGGCCATGAAAAATGTCCAAATTAAGGTATCAACAGGAGGATACCTTCTCTGAAGACAGGCTGCTGGCATCCAGGTCTCCTCTGTCACATGGGATGGCACATGGCGATGTCATCTCGTCCTTTTCCCCTAGGTTTCGTTGCTTTCAACTTCTGGCTTCAGTGGCTTCCTCTCTGTTTTCTATGGTTCCTTTCTTAGCTTCTCTGAGGCCTTTCTCTAAACTTCTCTCAGTTTCATCTCTTAGTTTCTTTGTGGCTTTTATCCTCTTATAAAGGGCTCCAGTAGGAGGATTAATACACATCTTGAATGAGGTGTGTCACATCTCAGTTGAAATAACCTAATCAAAGGGTCCCACCTACAATACGTCTATGCCCGCAGAATGGATTAAATTTAATAACATGATTTTCTGGAGTACATAACAGCTTCAAACTACCACACCTGGGGAAGAAACAAAGTTATCAAACATTATAAAACTATAAAGCCTAGATTCAGTTCTCAGGTAGAGAGAACTTCTCCCCCCCTCACCCTCAATTATAGAACATTCAAAGAAACACAGCAGTAGAGGGAAAAATACACCAAACCTCATGTACCTGGTGAGGTTCAACAATTGTCCAGATTCAACAATTGTCAATATATTGCCCTTTTTTGGACAAACTTCTTTTAGATGAAGAGTGTTGATATGAGGAGAACAGAGTGAGAAGGAAACTACTCTGAAGAGGGGGAAGCAGAGGTCTGCATTGCTGACACAGCTCCCTGCAGCCCTCCAGTGTGTCATCATTATAGCATTACCTGCATTTCTTGTTAAATGAACGGTATTAGCTCTGTGAATAATCAGGTAATCAAAAAGTAGTTACCGCTTTGACTTTTTATTACAGGTTCTTCAGCCACTTACATTAAAAATTTTTTAATATATCATTATTTTAAACACACATCATTATTTTAATTATATCTAATTAAATATACCTGCATCTCCTCAGCATGCATCATTATGTACTTTACTAAAAAAGCACTTTGAATCAAATTGCATACTGACGTTCTTTATTATAATTTATGTGCACATGCCGGCAGCAGATTTAAACATTCTGGAGATTAATTATCAAGAAGTTTGTTTAGACTTTCAGTAAATGTGAACTTCAGTTTACTTTGGTATTTATAATTGTACGGTATTATTTTGTCTTTTTATAAGATACCATTTTTTTTTCCATCTGAGGAGAGTATGGATACATTGATTGGAAATTGTGATGGTTACCAGAAACATTTATGCCCAACTCCTTAAATTTTCCATCTCTTCTGGATCCCTCCAGAAACACTGTCTTTTTTGGAAGCTGCCATATAGTGGCCCAAAAGACATGCTGAGACTTAGTCCCACTCACATGAAAATAATACTGCTGGATTATAGGGAAATAAGAAAATACAGTCCTTAGTGGTTGGTTTTAGCTCCAGTTGAAGAAGTGTAACTCCTTTTACCCATGGGTCTGTAACTTTTTGTATATGCTTTTCCATTACTCAGAGGGCATGAGAAGTTCTTAATACTGGTGTTTCATACATGATGGAGTAATACAACAATCCTGAAACTAGAATCGACGTACAGTCTTTGTATTCTAGCTAGCCCTCTGCCATCAGCTGCTACCCCATCCCCCTGACCATTTACCACAAAGTGATCCACTAAATAAACTCACAAAAGACGCACCCAATCTCTAAAAGTTGTTGGAAGAAAGCAGGTGGTCCAGCTTGATGCTGATATCTTGGCTGGTTTCCATATCCTGGGTTCTAAATCCTTGGATTGAGTCTGTGGTTGAAGCCCAGATCCATATCCCCTGGTTTGGATATATCTCCTTATTTCCTCCAGTAATTGAGCAGAATTTTCCCTCAGGCTCTGGCATCTCTTGTTTTCTCAAGAGAGGATGCCTTGCTCTATTTTAAGAGCAACTCTGGGCCATCCTTCCCCCTGCCTCCTATAAATTGGATTACTTTGTCACTTGGGGTATATCAGTTACAGTCTCTAGTCTCAGTTTCCCTTTTTTACAATAGAGGGTTTTGGGACTAGGTCATCTTTAATGGTACTTTTACTGTGAACATTTTTTTGTTTGTGATTTTTTTTCTTATTTTTGCCATATATCTAATAAGTCTATATTCTCACTGTAAAAGTTTTAAATAGTACACAGTATGCAGAAAATGGTCTTCAAGTCCCCTTAAGTTCACTGCCTCTCCCAACCTTCCCTCCATAGCCAAAGACAAACTACTTACATTCACATTCCTTGATTAATTTGTCTAATAAAATTATGTCATACAAAGTTGCTTTTTTGTGACCTTCCAGCAACAATGATTTGTGCATTCTATTTTGGACACTGTTAGTTATTCAGGAAGCTCTCTGGTGGGTGACCTGAAATGGATGTGCTTTCAGCAGAAGATTTTTGGAATATGTTACAAAGTTCTCTTTGGTTTGAATAAGATTCTGTGAAGGGCCACGGTGGCTCAGTGGGTTCCTGGTGCCTGCCCATGTAAAAAAAAATTTTTTAATTAAAAAAAAAAAAAGATTTTGTGAAGCTAATCCCCTCCTTTTCCAATGACAAAGACATTTGAGGGGAAGGAGATGGTGGTGAGAAGAGTATAAGGAGGGATAAAATGTGCTTTGTCATTTAACTCGTTCCAATGTGTAAAACTAGTCTTTCTGAGATAGCATTTCCTTCTTCATAACATCCCATGAAATTTATGTGGCAAATTTTACTTATTGGATTACGTTTTGTGATTCCAGGCACTAAATTTTCCATTGACAAAAGTAACAAAGAACACTGATTGTAATAAAATTCTATATGAGTAGATGTTTCTCTAGAAAAATGCTGTCTATTAAAGTCATAAAATCCAACGATTCTAATGGGAAATTATTGTAAAAGCAATAGGGAACTTTAGAGTAAAATTTAAAGAAATAGGAACACATTGGCATGGTCTGGTTTCCTTCTTACAAGCATTACCTATTTTCAATAGCTAAACGTTTGAATGAAAGTACACTATTGTAGGAAACAGGGGGCATGGGTGGTTCAGTAGTAGAATGCTTGCCTCCCATGCGGGAGACCCGTGATTGATTTCTGGACCATGCACTCCATCCCCCCACCCCCCAAAAAGTAAACTATTGTAGAAAACAGTGTTAAACAGTGTTTAACTTACCCTGAATCAGACCCCTTCATGAGTGAATATAGTTCCTATGCTTTTGGAAAAGGATCAGGTGGTTTATGAAGCTTTTGCAGTTTCCTATTTTGTTAATCTATTCACTGTAGCAGATCATTTTACATAGACGCATATAAAAACATATCACATTTTCAGTGTCAGTTTCTTTGCTTCTCAGTGCCAGGCAAAATTAGAAGGAAAAAAAGACAATTCTTATATGTATTAAACATTACCCTTAGTACTTTTATTTTCAAGTGAAATTTAACACATTTTTTCCTTTCACACTCTTTTGAAACCAGCGACTAGTATAGAAAGTCAAAATACTAAATTTTATTCTTTGGCAACCAAACTAGTGTTCCAGTGGGAAGATAAAGATATTTTTGGACATAAAAGGACTAGGAAAATTTAAAAGTCACAGACTCTTTTTGAAAGTAATGCTCAAAACATTGCCCTAAAACAAGAACAACCAAATGAATAAAGCAGTGAGAGAGATGTGCATCAAAAAATATTGAAGTTATATCTTTTCATATTATATAATTAATAATTATATCAATTATTAATACATAAGATAGAAACAGTTGTTAATTATCTGAACTAAAATCCCAACCTGTAAATGGGAGACTTGAAAGGATAGGGATTAGAGAATAGGTAATAGAAGTGGAGCCGGATTTGAAGGTATTATTAAGAGTCTTGCCTTGCTGAGATGGGTAATAGAAGTTCTGATTATTTCTAGACATTGATAAAAAAAAGTATATTTAAATCTAAGTGTTAAAATTGTTGAAGCAATACCTAAGAATAGAAAAAAGGATGCCTATATTTTAAACACTGTGAAAAAGTAGAAAAAAAAATGGAACTACCAGATTAATCCAACAAAAAACAGAGACAGAAAAGATACCAAATGCAAAAGAATGATAAATGTAACAAAAAATAGAACAAAACAAAAAAAAACGAAAAAAGAATGATAAATAGGAAACATAAAAATAGATGGTCAGAAACAAACTAATACATATAAGTAGTCACATTGAATATGAATGACTTAAATTCCTCCTTTAAACAACAGAGATTTTCAGACTGGCTAAAAAAAAAAATCCGACTTTATACTGTTGGAACATATGACACCCCAAACAAAATAATCTGAAAAGTTTGACAAGAACATAAAATAGTCATGAAATTGTATACAACACAAAGTTATGAAATATAAAGCAAAAAAAAAAGAAAAGATGGAAATATAAAGAGAAATGGACAAATCCACAGTCATAGTAGGAGAGTTTAATAAAACTTTCTCAAAAACTAATAAATCCAATAGACAGAATTTTAAAAACACATTTAGTAGTCCTGATATAACACATATACACACTTTATTTATTTATATAGCTTGTATTCATCAAAGAGAGAATTCACATTATTTTCAGATATTTGTGGAACATTTATAAAATTTGATCATGTATTAGTCAACTAGGAAAAGCTCCATAAATTCCAAAGAACAGAATTCATAGAGTCTGTTTTCTCTGAGAAAAACACAGTAAAATTGAATAGTAACAACTAAAGGAAAACCTCCAGCCCTAATCTGTCCCTTTGGAAAAAAACATACATCCCTTCTAAATAACTTGGGTGAAAGAGGAAGTAAAAACAAGAACTATTAACCATTTATCAATTAATAACACGGAAAGCACTATCCATTAACATTTGTTGATTATGGCTAAAGCAGCACTTAGACTTTTATAGCTTCAATTCACTTATTAGAAAATAATAAGGATTCTAAAAAAAACAACTCAGTAATCTACAAAATAAGCAGTAAAATAAATCTAAAGAAAGTACAAGAATGGAAATAGTAAACTGACATAGGAAACAGAAAAACAGAAAACAATGGACTTTGTCCATGAAACTCAAAGCTGCTTTGAAGTGGCGTATGAAGTAGGCTAACCTTTGGTAAGCCTGATCAAGAAAAATAAGAGAGAAAATAAATACAGTCCAAAACATGAGAAATGATGTAACCATGGGTTCAGAGAAAATTGAAAAAAAATTGCGAGTATATTGCCTTTCTGAAATGGGCATTTTCTAGGAAAATATTATTTCAAGAGTGATAGAAAACACAAAGAGAAGAATAATCATAAGAGAAATTGACAAGGTAACAAGAAATACCTACCCTCTAAAGAATACCAGGCCTGAGCAATTTTATGGAATCTTAAAAACATTTAAGAACTAATTAATCCCTATTGTAACTAAATAGATGGAAATCATCCCAACTTATTTTACAGAGTTGGGATTCCAAAACTGACAATGACTGCACATACACAAAATGACTATAAGCCAGGTATGGTACCGTATGGACATAAATACAAAACTCCGAGTCAAATATTATCGAATTGAGTTCATTATTACCAAGTGGTGTCAATGTGAGGGCTGCAATAAATGGTGAAACACTAGGAAATCTATTAATATTTTACTACATTAAAATGTTAAAGAGGGCAGGCCACGGTGGCTCAGTGGCAGAGCTCTCCCCTGCCATGCCGGAGACCCAGGTTTGATTCCTGGTGCCTGCCCATGTGAAAAAAAAAAGAAAAAAAAGTTAAAGAGGAAAATCCATTTGTTCATATCAGTAGTGCTATAAAACATTTGATGTCAGTCAACACCTGTTTGTGATTTTAAATAATCAAGACAAAATTAATTCTAAGCTAGTCATAGAAGGAAACGTCATTGATTTAGTAAAGGGTATCTTCTAAAAATCTTGAGCAAATACAAAATTCTGAAATATAATAAAGGAAGCACACCATTAAAAGCAGAAACAAGACAAGAATGTTTGTCATCACTACTACTACTTAAAATTACAATAGAGGTCCTAGCTGAAGCTTTAAGATAAGAATAAGAAATACGTGTAATATTGGGAAGGAAAAGGCAAAATGTTTCATTATATTTTATGTATTGTCTATCTAAAAATTGCCAAAAAAGTCAACTGAAAAATATTAGAACTCTTCAGAATACTTAATAAAAAATACAATATCAACTTGTAAAAATCAGTAACTTCCCTTTATCTCCACAATAAGTAATCAGAAAATGTCATAAAACACCTTATGTGCAAAAGCAATAAAAACTATTAGGAAATATACCCATCTATATGAAGAAAAACATAAGATTTAACTGATGGTCATTAAAGACTTCCTAAAAAATTAAGGGCACAAATGTGTTCCAGTTTGGGAGCACTTACTTTTAAAATGTCAGTTCTCTCCAGTTAATCTATAAATTCAATGCAGCCCCAATTATAATTCTAACAGTTTTTTTTAATGTAACTAGATTCAGTGGCTTTAAAATTTATCTTGAGGACAAAACATAGAGTGGAGGTTGCATTTGTTTTTATTTTATTGTTATCTTTATACCTCACATATTATAAAATTAATATTTATATCCTTGATACATAGTAAAAATTTCTAAGGATAGAGAAAATGTGAAATATGGGCTATGAAGATTCTGAAAACAGAATAATGGAGGAAGACTTGGTCTACAAAATATTAAAACATGCCATGCAGCCATAGGAATTGAAATGGTGTTAATAGACTCAGGATGAGATACATAGATAATTGCAGTAGTCATCAGAGGGCCCAGAAACAGACCTAAGCATATGTAGTTAGTTACTGTATGGAAAAGTTGACTTCTCCAATGATAGCGCAAAGTGTGGACTAACTGAAAACAGTAGCTACTGATACAGAAAGAAAATGAAGTCAGAGTCCTATCTGTTAGATACATAAAATGAATGCCAGGTGCATTAAAGATATAAATATAAAAATAAATTCATGCAGAGTTGATTCAAAAATGAATTTACCTTGAAGCTGATGAAGCTTAAGCTTTAGGGCCCCCTGACCTGCATGGGCATCATCTGAGACCCTTGGGAAGTGCTGCGGCAGGCAAAATTCTAGGGTGATTCCCCAATGACCCCATATGTGTGTAACTCATCCCTCTTGATTGTGCATGGAACCTGCGAATATAATGAAATATTGCTCCCGTGATTATGTTACATTATATAGCAAAAGTGATTTTGTAAGTGCAATCAAGCTCCCCAGTTTTGGGGTGGATCAAAAGAGAGAGTGTTGGGTGGGCCTGACCTAATCAAGTGGACCCTTAAAAAAACTGTGCGGTTCCTAAAGTCAGAAAGAGTTGACGCATGAAAGAGGTTTAATGTGAGGAAGATTCTCCAGTGCTGGCTTTGAAGATGGTTGGAGAAGTCCTTTTGAAGTAAGGCACAAAACTCAGGGGCCATTAAGAAAAAAGGACAGACAACAGAAAATTTAAAACTTGTATAGAATAAAAGACAACAATTAAAAAGTTTATGACATATATTATGGTTGCAGCATATATAACTCGAAATGGGTTATTATCAATAGCATA
>PVIY010026797.1:0-34939 GCA_004026745.1 Myrmecophaga tridactyla | reverse complement strand
CTAAATTTATTTTTTCATTTGTTCCCCCTATTATTTATTTTTATTCCATATGTTCTACTCTTTTGTTGATATAGTAGCTGAAAGGAGCATCAGACACAAGGTTTCCACATTCGCAGAGTCTCATTGTGAAAGCTATATCATTGTTCAGTCATCATCAAGAAACATGGCTACTGGAACACAGCTCTACATTTTCAGGCAGCTCCCTCCAGCCTCTCTGCTACATCTTGAGCAACAAGGTGATATCTACTTAATGCATAAGAATAACCTCCAGGATAACCTCTCGACTCTGTTTGGAATCTCTCCGCCATTGACACTTAGTCTCATTTCACTCTTCCCCCTTTGGTCGAGAAGGCTCTCTCAATCCCTTGATGTTAATTCTCAGCTCATTCTAGGGTTTTTTTCCATCCCTTGATGCTGAATCTCAGCTCATTCTAGGTTCTCTGTCCTATGTTGCCAGGAAGGTACACATCCCTGGGAGTCATGTATGGACCAAACTCTTGAGTCACAAAATGAGGAGGATACCAAGTGTCCTATCTCTCATTATTTTAAAGATAAACCAACTTATATCAAAATATCTGTAAGCTACAAATTACCATACAGACATAAAAGATGGGGTTGGTGGACCCAAGTTGACTTTCTCCTCATAACAAAGTCTAGATATTTTTTACAAAATATATGTTCTTCAACAGGACTTGAGCATTTAGGGTTCTGATCATTTGTTCACCTGACTGATCTCCTGTAGCCAGTTTATTTTAATTCCTACTTGCTGCTTTATCTTTTAATTGCCACAGACCTGAATTTCAGTTTGTTTTTCTTAGAGTCTAGAAATCTAATCTTTAAATAGGTGGAAACTAACACCCAAAGGTCTCTCTGTTACTTTAGAAAATGTGGAATCACTATTTTTTTTTTCTGTATACTGTATGGCGGGGTTCACATTCATTCTTTTTCCAGGTGAGTTTCCTGTTATTGCAGCACCATTTGTTGAATTTTTGTTTGTTTTTATTAGTTGGTTGGTTGGTTTTTTGGGAAGTGCATGAGCTGGGAATCGAACCTGGGTTCGAATTCCCACATGGAGGCGGGAATTCTACCACTGAACTACCCTCACATTCCCACCATTCATTTTTAAAGATTGGTTTCCTAACTAGGCTAGACATTAGACTCACCTAGGAAGGTTTCTGAAAATTGTATTTCTTAGAGATTGTGATTCAGTGTATCTTTGGCAGGACCTAGGGAAACTCTTGTTTTTCAAAAGCTCCCCCAGGAAATTTCAATAATCGATTAGTTTGGGACTCACAGCTTTGCCCTCAATTTCTTCTCTAGGATTTTAGTAGCACCTAGTTTGTTTTTAAATACAAATATTTCTCCTTGCATTAATTACAAGCACATTCAAGTAAACTGCCCATGACCTTGGCTTAGATCCCCAGAGACCTGCTCATTATGTTCTTTTGCAAGAAAATTTAAAAATGATAAATTAACTTTGGAGCTAAGATAATGCATTTAGTTGCTGACAGGTGGCTGCTTCTACACTTATAGGGGAACTGTTTTCTGCTTTACTTGTAGTTGGTCCCAGGTACATGAAGACTATCTTATTACAGTTGTCACTGTGAAATAAAGGATGGTGGAACTCCTCCAAATAACAGAAAGATGGCTAAGCTAGCTAATCAATATTATTATAAACCATATGGATAATTTAATAGCTATAGAATATTACATTGTATGAAAAGATTTATTAACATATCCTCCTGTTGATGGACTTGAAGGGTGTTTCCATTTCCTTGATATTTCAAGTAATGTTGCATTTTAATGTCCTTCTTCAGGAGTGCTTGTACACAAGAATTAAGAGTTTTCCTAGCCAGGGTAAAGACTCGTGAAATTTCTAGAGCATAGAAATTGATATATGTATTCTCAATTTTAGTAGGTTCTGCCAAAACTTTTCTCCAGAAGGGTAGCACCAATTAATTATTCACTAGTGCATGAAAGATCTCTTCTCCACAGTTCCATCCCTTTTGTATACAGCCAAACTTTTTTGCCAATCTATGAGAAATTATCCCATTGTGGTTTTATTCTGCATTTCCCTCATCAGGAGTGAGGCTCAGCATCTTTTGATTTGCTTTTGTTTATCTGGGCAGCCCCTTCTGGTGCTCTTCCTGATCATATCCTTTGCCCATTTTTCTACCACATTGTCATGCTTTCTTATTAATTTAAAGGAATTCCTCATAGTCTGGATACCAACCTGTTACATGTGTTGTAAGTATATAGAACAGATAAGTAGATCAAAGAGAAGTCAACTGAAGACAGATCGACAGGTGATGGAAAGTGCCTGGACTGGGAGGTTAATAGGGATTATGAATGGGCTATTGTAATTCCATGTGTCCACACTAGGGCCTAAAGACAGTAATAATGGCAACAGTCAGATCAGTTGTTTATTGAGAACTCACTATGTGCTAGGTTCTGTGTTAAGCACATAGCCATACAATCTAGCTTGATGTTCAGCACAATCCAGTGAGATAGATGGTAATATGATTGCCCCTCTTTCATAGACCAGAAAACCGAGGGTCAGTGAAGTGAGTTCATTCAAATTGCTTTAAAGCATCTTTGAAATCCACCCACATCTTTTCATCCTCACTGCCACCACACAATTCCTAGCTACCTGGACGATGGACACCACCTTCCTAACTGGTCTTCCTACCATATTCTGGCCCACTCCAGACTTTCCCTACAGCTGCTTCTTAAACTGCTGATTGGATGGGGTCCCTCTCTTGCTTAAAAATCTCTAATGTGGTAGTTCTCATGGAGAGATACTGACACCTAAGAGGTATTTTTAAATTCTGTGGACATTTTTGGGGCTGTCATGATGTTTAGGAGGAACTACTGGTATTTAGTGGGCAGGAACCAGATATGTTTTATATTCTGCAATGGGCAGGATGGTCCTACACAACAAAAAGCTATCTGGTATCCTAATTGTTTCCAAATACCCTACTGGATATTGCCAAAAAACTTGTTTATAATTATCTGAGCCTGGAACCGACTTAATTCCATTTAATATATAAACACAAGGTCTTTTTACCTGGTTTTAATGTACATTGATTTTTTTCAGGAACTATCATGTACATCAAGAGAAAAAAATATGTTATGGCTTATTGAAAACCTGAGTTTTTTGCCATTTTAGAAAATCACATCATCAAGGGAAAAATCCCTTACAGTATTTGAGGGATTGATACAGCATGTGTGATTGAGTCTGCCTTTTAGCTGTTGTATTCATTGGATATACAGATGCAAGCAAAGGACTACTTCATAATGTCTTCTAGTATAGTTTCACCTGAGCATTTAAAAAATGCATATTATTCATATTGGAAATTATTTTCATTTTATTTCTCCTTTACATTATGGTTAGAAAATTATGTTGAGTTGGGGAAAAATTATTGTGTAGATAGAGCAATAGTTTGTTATGATAATGGCCCCTAATCGACCACGCCTCCCTGGGTCCACGTCCCTTTGTAATGTGACTTTGCCACTACTTTCACCCATCAAAACCGGGAGTCTGTTTCTTAGCCTCTGGACTGGCCTTGTGAGTTGTCTCAACCAATGGAATGTGGGGAAGATGTTTCTGGAGTTCCACAGCCTAGGCCTCACACTTCTGGCTTCTTGGAAAGCTACACTGGGACCAACATGCTGTAAAGAAGCCTGAACTGGCCACCTGCAGGATGAGAGGCCAGGTGGAAGAGAACCCAAGTGCCCTAGACAGTGGCCAGCACCAAGGCCGCAGACAGGGGAGTCAGGCCAACTTGGACCTCCCAGCCCAGCCCAGTCACCAGCTGAAAGCAGCCACCTGAGTGAGCCTAGGTGAGACCAAAGAAGAACCAAAGGTCAACCCAAAGAGTCATGAGAAATAATAAATTATGGTTGTTTTTATTTAAGTTTTTTTTTTTTTTTTTTTAAGTTTGCATATGGGCAGGAGGCACCAGGGATCAAACTCCAGACCTCCAGCACGGCAGGTCGGAGCTCTGCCTGCTGAGCCACGGCAGCCGCCCTAAATTATGGTTGTTTTAAGCTATGAAGTTTTCAGGTTGTTTATTCCACAGCAACACAGCAATCATATAATTGATAGATTATATTATCTAGGTTAAATTTAATTTCAGATTAGCAAAAAGGAGCATTATAAAATGCTCTGGTAATCCACTGCTCTAATGATTCCCCATACTCTTAAAAGAAACTCTACATCTTTTCCCCTGGCCTACAAGGCCCTATGTGATCTGCCGCTGCCAATTTCATCTTCTCCCATCTCTTTTAATCACTCTGCCCCAGTCACACTAGTCTTTTTGTTCCTGGACTAGGCTACTGAAGTTGGCAGTACTGAGTCATTAAGTAAGCTTGAAAAGAGATGTACCAGAGGATGTAGGTGCCAGATTGCTACACATTAAAGAGAAATCAAAGGTGAAAAAAATGGAGGTAATATGATGTTAGTGAAAATGAAGTCAAGAAAGAGGAAATAACCTAAATGAGGCAGCAGGGTCAAATAGATGGGCATTAGAACCTTATTTACAACTTCTATTTTTTCTGATTACAAAAATAATTCATACTTATCTTTTTACATTTCAAATGTTACTGAAATACCAGAATAAAACAGAGAAGAGCAAAGACCTCAGAACTTTTTCATCCTTGCCCCAACATCAAATGTGACTTTTTGTTCATTGACTATTAGACTCATATAGTATTAGGGAAATTCATTTGTCTTTTTTACGGTCTACATATGCTGCACAAATTAGTTTACACACAGGAAATGTGACTACAATATCTATAGTTGGTCTACAGATGGACTTCCACTATTTGTACAAAGCAATCATTTTCCATTCTTTATCTTTCACAGAGTATATTTGTATAACACAATGTAAAATACTGCTAGCATTTCACAGCAAAACTAAAAGGCCCATTTATAGATTGTCACTTTAATGCCATACAGATGTCATTTAAATTTCCTCTATGACCTTTTCACACACAGTTGAAAATAATCAACTGGGAAAGGGTTAAATAAATCTTCCCTTGCTAAACTCATGCCATGAAAGGCACAGGGTCTTAATCTAAATTCTAAGGTTGAGATAATTCATGAAAATCATATGTTTAAGGCTTATTCTCCCAATTGTAATCTCCCAAGATTAATGGATGAAGAAATATCTGCTTATTTAAAAAGCCAAAATTTGATTCTGAGCATTTAAAATATTTAAATGAACAAACTATTTTATTAGGATCCTTATCAAATTCAGTGAAATTTAACTCACAATACTGAAAATGACACGTAAAAAAATTGGTTTATTAATCAATCAAAATCAAACTAATCAAGCTTGCACAGTCTGTCTGAGGCAGAGCTGGGTTGAAAACAAAGTCTGCCAGATTCTGAACCACTAGACAACATACCATGTGCTGCTTCATGTGCTGCTTCATGGGTGTGCACAGATAGACAGATACACTCACATACATGTCCCAAGCCTGTACTGATTGGCCCAGTGCTCCTAAGTTATTGCAATTAAGCGTCTCCTCTTGCCATCTCTCCTGCTTACTTACCCTGGTCTTCCTCAGAGTTTCCACTACTTGCAGGACAACCCAAATAAAGGGCCTGTGCTGGGTCATCACCCTTATTCCTTCCTAGCGTCTCACTCCTCTCCTACACACCTCCAGACTCATTTTTAAAGATTGGAACCTCACTCTGCCTTTGGTAAGTCATCAGAGTGCCCTGGCTGTGTGGTCTGGTGGTGAGACAAACAGACTCAGGAACCAGCCTACTTGGCTTACATCTTGGTTCCGCCACTTAGTAGCTATGTACTTGACTTTTTGATTTAGCCTTGGTGCTGCACAGCTCTCATCTGCAAAATGGCACTAACAAAGGGTTGTTGAGAGGTTTATCTGAGTTACTGCAGGTAAGATGCTTAGAAATGTGTCTGACATACAGTGAAGGGCTCTGAAAGTGCTAGTCACCACTCTTTTGCATTCCAGCTTCTTGCCCAAGCCTCCGCTGGCTCCAGAGTCCCTTCAGTTTGGAGGAATTTGCTTCTTGTTTAGCTGTGGCCCCAGGGCAGTCTCTCCCTAGACCACCTCCCTCCAGGAGTGGTGGATTCAGACAGGTGCCATTAGTAAATTCTTCTTGCATGCGATCACTAGACAAGCTAAAAAAAGGCCTGCCACCTCCACGGAGGGCTCCCATAACTTTTATCTATCTTAAAGGCCAGCCCTGATTTTGGAGAACCACATTCATTCATCCATTCAACTTCTTCAGTCTTACTAAGTACCAGGCCCTGCTGGAGCTACATCAGAGAACAAAACAAAAAAATAACAAAAGCAAGGGAAAAAACAATGAGAAGTCAGCATTTTAAGGGTACAATACATATCAGCAGTCATTCTTGAGCTACCTGATATAAATGCTGTTTCAAGATAGAATTTAAATGGCCTCAATAAACAGTGAATTATGCTGCTGTTTAAGAGCTGTTTAGATGCAAGTTAGGTTGTGGGTGGCAGATACGAGGGCTATGGTTATGAAATTTGGCTGGAGGCCAGCTCTCATTCAGTTTAAGCATCTATTCCCAGTGACAGGATGTGAGGAAGAGCTGAACTGAGAAAATGTAAATTCGCTGGGCAGATGTGGACGACGGGAGTTCCATGTGGATCTGAGTGTTGAGACGGCAATCAAGTAATTTTTAAATTACATTAAAGTAATGTAAAGTCTGCATGACTAGGGGAAAAAACTGATGGAATCAGATTTAATGAAGAAATCCTAAGTGGGGAAGTGAAAAAAAGTTCAGAGTAACTCACCCACATGCTACATTTGCAGCATTCAACATACTGAGCTTCAAAAAAATACTGAGCTCCCCAATGGGGAGTAGAGGTCAGGTAGTAAACTCTTATTGGGACCTGTGACCATACTTAAGTACTGCCTCTCCCGCTCCCAGTAACAACCTGCAGAAAAGGCTGGCATCCCCTTTAACAGGAAGAAACTGTGGCTCACAGATTACTTGGGGCCATTCTTCCAGGAAAAGGCTAAACTAGATTTGGAACTCAGGTGTACCTGGCTGTTTTTAAAGCTTATCCATTCAGGCAAGGTAACCATTTCAAGGAGCCACGTTTTCTAATTCCCCCACCCCCACCCCCTGATGATTCCTTATACGATTTTAAACTTTAATGCTCCACTCCAGCACTCTGCAGCATTTGAGATTGGGACCGTTTTCATTCAGTCCCAGCAGCAGTTCATCTGTGGGATGTCCAAGATGACATATGAGTCAGCATAAGGATGCCTCATTAATCTCTAGTACAAACAGAAATGTGCCTGACTCCTCAAAAGTGTTTTAGCACTGCCTAGAGGCTAGAAACTCTGTCGAGCCCCCCTCGTTACAAAATTATTTATGAGCAGACATTAGATATGTAAGCTTCCATGTAAAGTCTTAATTACTGCCCTTTCAGCTGGTTTTTGCACCCTCTCAAGGGGTATAAATGAGATGAATAGCAGCTGAATAAATTAGAATAAAGGCTGCCCAATGGACTATAGCTGCCCGAAGGCCTACAACTGAATTCCCAGCACCAGAGTCACTCTTGCTCTTCTTCCTCATCCATTTTTATTTCAGAATAAAAAAGAGTAGACACAAAGGGGAGAGTTATTGTGCCCCCATCCCCCCAAAATACGTTGAAGTTCTAATCCCTGGTACCTGACTGTGACCTTGTTTGGAATTAGGGTTGTTTCAAGTGGAACTAGTTCAGAAGGGATCATACTGGAGTTGGGGTGGGTCCTTAATCCAACATGACTGGTGTTCTCTGAGGAGAAGAGATATAAAGATAGAGACACACAGGGAAGACCATGTGAGGACAGAGGCAGAGACTGGAGTGATGCAGCCACAAGCCACGGAACACCAAGGATTTTGCACCCAAAGCTAGAACAGACAAAGGAGGATTCCACCCCTAGAGCCTCCAGATGGAGCCTGGCCCTGCTGACTCCACGATTTCAGATTTCAAACCTCCTGAACTCTGAAATAACAAATCTCTGTTGTTTAGTTTATGGCATTTTGTTTCAGCAGCCACAGAAAACTAAGACAGGGAGAAAAATAACACTACCTTAGTTCACTGTTACCCTTCACCTACCAAAGGCTTTGCTACCTGTCTAGGCTTTTCTTGAGGACAGGGGCTGTGTCTTGTGCTCTCTGGGTCCCTGTGATTGGTACATGGTAGGGCTCAGTAAATGTTTACTGAATGGAACTAATCTTGGGTTATTCAACCTGCTTACAGATACTCTTTACACGTATTCAAAGAAGAGATATTTCATTGTACTGATTTCATTGTTGAGTCATTATAGTCCATCCTTTTGTTCAATCTAATAAAAGGCACAGCACACTGAATATACTTTGGCTAACAGAGAGAGAGATACAATCCCTGAAATGTGACTTGCAAGACAGTCAGTTTTCCTCCTTTAGCAGCAGGAACAGAAGCCAGAGACCCCTCCGTTAGCAGGGTCAGGCCCAGAGCTCTGCCCTTGTGTTCCAAACTGACTGCCATTCCACTCAGCCATACCCTGCACCTGTTTAACAGCACATAGAAGAGGGCAAGATCAGTTATGACGAGTGGACAAGAATTAAGTTGTCATGGGAAGCTGAACAAGCAAATGAAGAAATATAGATATGAATTAGAGACATTTTAGATTTTGTAAGCTAAGGCCAGTAGCAATCTGCTCTCTTGAAAATAGCTATGAGTGAAAAATCAGCATTTCCCAGGGCTATTCATAACTCATCGGCCACTGATTTACTGGGATGAGCAAAAGCCCAGGCTCTAGGCTCAGCTGGGGCTTGGTGGAAGGTGTATCCCTTTACTCACTAGCTGAACTATCTCAGGTAGTGTTCAATCTCTCTGAGCTCTGTAAAAGGATGCTGATGAGAGGATCTGGCCTAGAAAGTTATAGTAAGGATGAAATGAGACAACGTGTGCAAAGCACCTAGACCAGTGCAAACACCCGGTTGGAAACAAATGAGTAAGATTGCTTCTCTGACTATTAATACTAGTACTATTATCAGAGCAGAGGTCAAATCACAGGTGAGTGGAGAGCAGTTTCCTGGATATGATAGTCAGTACCTGGACCGCTGAAGTTTATTTCCCTCAGCTGAGTACCCTCTAGTGTTAATGAAAAGGGGCATCTGATCATTGTGCTCTTTCCTGGTTTCAACAGGACAGCCAGGTCTGCACTAGCAAGTCAGGAGGAAGCAGTAGGTTTGAGGTTCACTACATTTGAATTCACTAAGACTGTGTCCTAAAACTAGATATTTCTGACAGAGAAATATGAAGAAGATCATACTAGCCTGTCTTTGTGGGCTGAGAGGTGCTAACCTCCCACCTCTATCCCTAAGGGATATGAATGGTGGCTGAATTGCATTTCAGTGGGTGTGGGGGCAGGTTGCAGGATGTTTGGCTTGGCTTTGCTAGTGGGCCATGCAAGTTGAGGACCAGAGCTGAACTGCTCAGGGAATATCAGGATCTGCCTGGAGAGAAAAGAGATACTTCTAGAGGCAATTAATGAAGTGCTGCTTGGTAGGTGTGAACAAAACCCTCTTCCCCATCTTCCCATGAGATTTAGCAATAAAATAGACTTTCCTCATTACATCATTGTGGAGATGGATCTGTTTTCCTGGAAGCTGATCAAGTGCTGACTTGGGCTCCAAGTGACCAAGGAACAAGGCCACTCAGGTAACAGGTGCAATCTAGCTTACCTGGAGAGCACCTATTATGCTATAATACAAATGATAAATTGTAAGTTGATATTTTGAGGCCTTCCCATGTCCCCAGGACTTCATTTCATCAGCATGATGATTCCACAAGCAGGTGTTATGGTCGGCCTCTCTCTTTTTTTTCATTCTCCCACTAGTTTATTATTAAATATGAGGCTCAGAAAGATGAAATTCCTTGCCTGAGGCTGTGTAGCTAGCTGGGGTGGCAGTGAACTTCAAAACCAGGCAATTTAGACTCCAGAGTTTTGCTTTTACCTACCAGGCCATAAACCAAAGCCTGATTTACTAATTAGCTGCACAATTAATATGTGAGGGGGTGTCAGGCTGTGCCCTTTACCACCCATTGCTGTCCCGAGTTGACAAATCTCACCAAATAAAATGAATATCTTCTTCCTTCGCCCCTCCAGGGGAGCCCAAGAGAACAGCCTTCCCAGATAGAAGAGAACTGGATTTTGGTCAAGATCATACAAATAGCAATGGTCCCAATGTCAAACTGTCCCCTCAATTATTCAGCATTTACTGAGTGCCATCTGTATGTTTACCACATGCTAGGCATTGGGAGTAGAGTTGCAAAAATAAATCAGAGAGAGGATCTGTCATCAGGCAACTTCAAATATCAGGGGAGAAAGATGTGTAAAATTAGGTGTATTTGTGGGGTAAAATTATCTTATTCAAGAATGTCTTAATTTGCCATAAGATGAGGAACTGATAAACAACCTGAAATCTGAGAGCTGGAATCAATTACTTCCAGTTGGGACCCATCAGGGAACTGAAGCCGGGGAGAGAATCCGTGGAACTAAGTTTGGAAAATCAAGTAGAATTTAGATATGCAGAGAAAGGCATAAAGTTTTTTCTTTAGAAAAGAAAGAGGAGGAGGAGAAGAAATACAGAGACTGTGGATTGGAGGCCTGTGGGGGAGGCCCTGTGTGGTCCTGCTGGCTGGAGGGTACTGCCAGTAAGGAGAGCACAGCGAGTTGAGACCGGAAGGAGGGAGGGAAAAGATGGCATGGTGCAGGAAGCCAGGCTAAGGATCTTGGCTCCTTGTGTGGATCCATGGTTCTCAACTGGTGTCCTATGGCTCAGGGAAAACCCAAACCCTTCTTTCCACATGGTGTGCTGCCCAAGTGCTAATCAACATCTCGTCAGTTATTTCTGTATCAACTAAAGGCACACTGTCACATGGGGCCTGTCAGAAGGAATGCAAGGCTGACTGACTCAGGTGGCCGTCAACTAGGGGAAGGGAGAACGTGGGGTAATTAAGACAGAGGAAGGGCAGCAGAATGGCAAGGCAGTGCTAAAGAAGAATCGATAGTTTACTAAAACATGGGGAAACTCTGTCTCCCAAGTATGTAAAGGTAACATCAACGTAGAACAGGAACGTTAGGCAGGAAGGACAACTGAGCAGGTGGGACCATTAACTGTGAAGGCTTTTATAGACGCTGAAGGTATCCAACTGATTGGGGTTTGCACTGTGACTACTGCCAACTTCTTTAGTTTTGTTTTGAGATGTTTAATCTGGATTCAAGCCCTTGCTCTGCCATGTACCTTTGATCATGTCTGTGAACCCCTCTGTCCCTCTATTTTCTCACCTGCAAAATGGAAGGTCATAGGGCACTGTGAGGTTAATGATAAAGCATTTAGCACAGAGCAGGCACTTGGAAAATATTAAATGTCATTGTAAATTTACTTTCTTCCTGGGGGGCATCTAAAATTCTAATATTCAAAAGTGTGCAGGGAAGAGGCCCACACTAAGTATCCTGTGAACAACTGAAACAGAAGGAGCTTCTTGGGGTATTTATGTGTGTGTGGAGGGGGGGTGGGGGACAGGATCAGAACTCAGTTTATACTGATTGAGTCCTTACTCCACACAGTCCTCTTCCAAGGCAAGTTAAACGCATGACATTTTGCATGAGATGGAGAGCTTTGCCAGCACAGGGGTAAAAACAAGAACTTAGGAACCCAGAAATCAGACAGATCTCAAAGCAGCAGGCAGGCAGGCCAGGGAAGGCAAAAAAACCTCTCTGGAGCGTGAAGGGCCAGACAGATGGCAGCATGTGTAGATACAACTAGATGTTGGGACTGACCTTGGGGAAGTGACCCCAAAACAGGATTTTCCCCAAAGGGATCATTTTGAGGATGGCATAGAGATCAATGAGTTGCCATCTGATTAAAAAATTAATTATTGAGAATATAAAAATAAACAACTGACCTCAAAACATTTTTCTTTCTTTGCTTGGTGAAGCAGGCTAGACAGTCCAGGGAGAAGAACTGGAAAGACGAAAGTTTCTAAATATTCTTTGGGGGAACCTAAAACAGACAAACATAATAACCACTAAAAATCCCCAGTGACCATAGTTAAACTATAGAAAATATTTGCTTCTGAACCAAACAAGGTACTGCTCATTCAATAACATGATCTGAAAAGTCATACTTTATTCCAAGCTGCTGAGTAGGATTATATTACTGAAGAAGCTTAAATTGGCCCTCTGACACTCTGTAGTCTGGAAAGGATATAGGCTGAATGCTGCCCAGGGCCAAGCCCACCAGCTCTGAGAAAGAAGCTGGCACAGGGAGGAAGGCAAGGATGCAATGGCCTGGGAATGTGCTGTGGATATCTGCCATATCTGCTTCCCACCTCCCTGAGGCTGGCTCTGTCCACGCTGCCCACCGTTTGGGTCTCCTTGGCTCTGCTAAATCCCTCCTTTTTGTTTAAGCTCATTTGAATGGAAATTTCTCTCACTTGCAACTGAAGAGTCCCAACTAATAGATCCGTCTAATTTTTAATTGAACAAATATTACTGTAATTACCATGGGCCAGGCACTTTTCAAGAGCTTTGAGAATGCAAGTGAACAAACTTGCCCCAAACACCTGTCCTCATGGAGCTTATATTCATTCTAATGGGTGGACACAGACCAAGACAAATGTGCAAAATACATTTGTTGAATGGTTTAAGTGCTTTACAGAAAAACATATCTGAGAATGGAGACAAGTGGATGGTATTACAATTTTTGTTGTTGGTCATGGAAGCCTCACTGGGTGGATAACATTTGGAGGCATGAGTCATGTAGACATTTGGGGGACGAACATTCCAGGTAAAGAAACTGCCATGCAAAGGCCCTGAGGCAGTAATCACAAGGAAGAAAGTGTGGCTGGAGGGAAGTAAGCAAAGGGAGAGTGATAGAGCTGAGGCCAGAAAGGAATTGAGAATATAGTGTATAGGGCCGGAGGGCCCCAATAATAGTAGCCGTGGTAGGCCAAGGCCCAACAGGGGGTGCAGAATAAACCAGTAGCAGGGAGCCTGGTGCGGGGAGGCCTGAGGAACAGAGGCCTAGGAAGGGAGGCCTGAAGTTGACCCCTCTGGCTTCTACACAGGAAGTAGGGCAGCACAATAGCTCCTTCTACTTTTGCTATTTTTCCTTCTTCATTTCCCCCTTGGTACTTAATGTAGTCTTGTTATTTATTATCTTTATTTAAAGATGGGTGAGTGGATAAAGCATACTTCTCTTAAAAATAAAAAATCAGAAAACAAATCACTTCTTATGTGTGCGGTCTCCCCGAGGTTTATCTGCCCATTCCCATCCCTGCTCTGTGGTTTTGCAACATCACAAGATAAAAACTATGAAAGATGGAATCTCACTTCCTTACTTACATGTTTTTGAATCGCTTGTTTCCAATTTAACTTGAGGGCAGGGTACAGTTGGGATCACAGCAAAATGAGGATGTGAAAAAAAGTGGTCTGCATTAAAGCCATGGAAAATTGTTTCCTCCAGTGGTGAAACCTGGTGGTGATGGGGGAGCAATTTATATAGTTTGAATAACTGTATGTTCTTTTATACACTTGCAGAGGGATACAGTTCTATAATAGGCTTTCAGTTCTATTTCAAAGGGGTTGGGGGCACACTGAGCACAGACATACATCTCCCTCCCCTCCTGAGATATCTATAAAATGACAAACCCCTAATAGAGAAGAGGAAGGGAGGGCCATCCGTGGATAAGAAATTTCCAAACCTTTCTCAAAGAAACAGGGCTGAAGTCTCTTGACAGATTAGAAGTGGAGAAGAGACAGCCCAGACTACATGGGAGGAATCTGTCCCATAGGACAGAAGTCCATCTTCTCCCCAGAACACAGAGCTGGCAGGGATCAATGAGAGTGGCAATGAGCAAGGGGACCCTAAAGAGGGGTCCTAAGTGCAAATGTGGCCAAGACTCCACAGGCCTCCTGTCCACATCACCCCTCCTCCCGCCCCCCCTCCCCCGCCAAAATACATAAAACTGCCTTCACACCCCTCTGCCAATGAAAGACTCTTCTGTAAATAAATGTGAAAAAAAAACACCTGGGAAGGAGTAGGTACCCCCAAAGGAAAAAAAAGCAACAACAAATAAACTCTGTCCATTAATTTTGAGGCCCACAGCTCAACCAAAAAACACCACCCCTGGCCTGCTCACCCTGAAGAAATATCTTCCAAGGAACAATCACTCCCCATGAGCTCCCAGGTAGTGTTTCCATTCACAGAAGAGGCCCACCCAGAAAATAAACCCACGTGCACAGCAGCAGCAGAAAACCATTAATATCTATGGAACAAAATTCACTCAGGCCCCCATTTTTAATTTTGAATGAACAATGAAAGTTCTCTAAAATCAACAGCACAAAAGACAAAGATCAAGATATAGGAACAGAACAACAGGCCCTGGAAGAAGCACAAATAATTCAAGGAAGAGAAATGTACTTAGGATCTTCAGAGAAATCTGAAAAAGAATTGCATCCATAAAGCAAGAACAGGATGCTATGAAAAAGGAACAATCACAGGACAAAGCGTGTTTGAAGATCCAAGGATCTCTATCAGAGGCAGCTCCAGAGACTTAGGTGTGGTTCCCATCCCTGCAACCCTGCTCCTGTCCCTTTCCCTCTCAGGGTCTTGCATTTTTATTTTAACTCCATCAGGTCCTACTTTATTCCAAAGTATATTTCCCAAGGACTCCTCTGCTGGCTGCCTCTAGTCCTTGGCCCTCTCTCTTTGGCATAGTCTTCATCCTCCCCTGACATACACAGATAAGCTTGTTCCATCTGCAACTGTCCCCAATGTGGACACAGTGCAATATCCATCATAAATGCCTTTTTTCATTTAGCATCTCATGTGAGCCCCACAGAGGCCCCATAAGTTAGTAATGGATCATCATTCCTTTAACAGATTTAGTAACTGAGGTGCAAAGGGGTTACATGACATACTTTAAGTCACACTGTTAGTAGTAGAACTAGCATTGGCACCAAGTGTCTGACTAGCTCTAGCAGCTTCCCCTCCATCCCTCCCTAACTCAGGTCGCAGTCCGATGATTGCCTGCTATGGGTGCTGTTCTCATCTACGAGCCATTAGTTTAGCTTGAGACCTTGGTGATACTCACAGTAGCCATCGGTTCTTGTTTGACTTTATATCCCTCTGGAAAGGGAGGCAGCTCAGCTTCATACTCTAAAGGAGAGGGAAAAAAAATCCTCATTTCCACACTTCATTGCAGTTTGTGATGGGATTTTAATTTTCCTTCCTCTGAATAAAATATTCTTAAATTGTATTTTGGTGGATGGTTTACAGAAACAATTAACAACTGTCCATATTGGTTAATATTTAATGTGAACTATCTTATTTAAAATGGTAAGAGTTGACTGACCTCTTAACCTGAGAGTCAAGGCGTTATGTAAGAGTCTGAGATTCTTTTCCCAAGGAGCACAACTTCAGGCTTGATCAGTATAAAGAATAAGAAAGGAAGGGAATGGGGAGAGCGGTTAAGGGGAGACACTTGTAGCAAACAGGGAGGCGAGTAGGAGAAAAGGAACAAGAGAATATGATAGGAGGACAGAGTAGAGGGGATAGAAGAGAGATAAGCCATCCCATGAAGCTACGAGATTGGGAATGAAAGTGAGAGTGCAAGACTGTGGGGCCTGGCTGGAAAGGGAATCCCATAAACCATTGCTACTCAAAAGTAGGGTTCATGGGATGGTGCTGCAACGGTGGCTCAGTGGCAGAACTCTCACCTACCATGCCAGAGACCCGGGCTTGATTCCAGGAGCCTGCCCATGCCCCGACCCCCCCAAAAAAAGTATGGTTCATGAACCAGCAGCATCAGCATCACCTGGGAGTTAGAAATGCATAATCATGGGCCCCACTCTAGATCTACTGAATCTAAATCTGCATTTTAGCACGATCTTCTGCATTATATGTAAGTATATTAAAGTCTGAAAAGCCCTGTTATAAATTCCAGTAGTTTTCTATCCTAGGGAGCTTTTTGAAAACACCAATGTCCAGGTCAACCTGAGAAACTCCAGTTTAGTAGGTCTGTGGCAGGAGCCTGGTAATGAGTGTTTTTGAAGTTCTCCAGTTGATTCTAATGCAGCGAGGAGGAGGACCATTTGCCAGGTTTCCAGACTGATTACAATCTGTTAGGGAGCCAAATGCAATGAACATTCCATACATGTTCAATTCGACTCTCTCAGGGTAACCCAACTATTGCTGAAAGGGATAGAAGATGCTCATGGGCTATATCAGTTACCTCCCTAAAGGAAAGGCAGAACTATTTCTGGGAAGGCCAATGTTTTAAAGGCTATTGCATGGTCACTCTGCACTGATGAAAAGAATTAATTTCTGGGCGAGATAAATTGATGGGATACAGATTTTCTGGACACAAGTTTTGTTCCTTACCTAGCTACATATGAGGGAGTGGAACACTTCTCAACCTTTTTTTTAACCCCTTAGTATCAGGCTGGGAACAAGTCTGCCTGCTGGTTATAAGCAATTTTTGTTCCCATCTCTATCTGTGTTGGTTTTCTATTGCTATGTAACAAATTACCACAAACTTAGCAGCTGGAAACAAAGCAAATTTATTCTCACAGTTTCCATGGGTCGGGAATTTGATTACAGGTTAGGTAGGTCCTCAGCTCAGGGTTTCATCAGGCTGAAATCCAGGTGTCAGCTGGGTTGGTGATCTCGTCTGAGGCTCGCAGTCTTCTTCCAAGTTCTCTGGTTGATGGCAAAATTCTGTTTCTTGCAGTTTAGGAGTGGGGACACCTGACCCTTGACACCAGATCCCTTCGTAGATGTGGTTGCTTGTTACTTCAAAGTTAGCAGAGGATCTTTTCTGGCTTGAAACTCTCTGACCTAAGAGGTCCCCTGATTAGGTCAGCACCACCCCTCCCTGCCCCTGCCCCAGGAGACTCTCCCTTATTGAAAGTCAACTAATTAGGGATTTAATCACATCTGGAAAATCCCTTTATAGCAACACCTACATTAGTGTTTGATGGAATAACATAGAGGTGTGCACACCTTGGGATAGGAATATTGAGGACTATCTTAGTTTCTGCCTGCCACACCAGCTAGCTCTACCACTGCTTTGCTCTCAAGTAAGCAGGTAAATTCATCTCCCCTCCCCCTCTGTCTAATAATCACTGATTCTCAGTTTATTTTTGTTAAAAATACACATTTATAGCTCTGAGTGATTGCAAAAGCAATATATGCTTCTTGAGAGACATTTCAAATAATACAGCATTGTCTTAATTAGAAAGTGAGTCACCCCTAATCCTATTCCAACCCCATTATCATTGTTAGATTTGCCACAGATCCAACCGAATCTTTTTCCATGCTTTTACCAACGGATTAGGGCAAATCATCCAAGTGTACACCCCATGGCACTGTGTACTTTTTCTTAGAAACTTGCATCATTTTACCTTTTTTGAAATTTGTCTATACTAATGGACGTCTCTCCTAACAGTGTTGCTTTATGAAGGTGGGACCCAGGTTTGTTTGTGCTCCCCATCATATCCCCAAATATTTGGTGCCTGAATGAATGAATGAACAAAAGTGCTATCACACCACCCATGTGGTTCAGAATGTCACTTTTGACCCTTCACTCATATTTAATGAAAATCACTAAGTGCCAGGTACTTTCTAGGCATGGAATCTTGGATCTCTTCAATGCTTGCACATATGTGGACATACCACATTTATTTAACCAGCGTACACTTGATGGGCATCTGTGTTGTTCATGGGTTTTTTCTTAAAACAATGCTGCAGGATGCACAGGTGGTTCAGTGGTAGAATGCTCGCCTTACGTGCTGGAGACCCGGGTTCAATTCCCAGACCATGGATCCCCCCCAACCACACACACACAAAAAATCAATGCTGCAGTGAACTTATTATACATTTATCATTGATCTGAATGGGTGGAATTGTTCTGTCAAAGAAAAAATTACCTTAAAATTTGAACACTGCGAAATGTTCCTCCAAAAAGTTTACCAGAATTTACATTCCTAATAATGAGACTGCCTGTTTCTCAAGGATATTATCAATCAAATCTTATTACATTTTATTTGCATTTATTATTTCCTTACCACTTATAGTTTTTCAATGAAGCTTCTTAGAGGTTTACTTAAATTTGATGAACAAGATACTAACCTTTACATAAGGCTACAAAATATATGCACTTATAATGATTACGTAGATGTATGGTAAAGCATGTAAGGGTTAGGATGTGTTTGTTATTTAAGGCCTCTGTAATGATTAACACAAATCTGACACATTTGAGAATCTGTCAGGTTTACTTTGCAATTTCAATTTGAATGATGCAATTGATTACAGATGGTGATTTTACTTTGCAAGGCAAAAAAAGTTTGATTATATTTGCAAAAAGAACTGAACTCTTAATCTCAAACAACTTGATTTAACACTTCTATAAGTTTAATTCATGAGATTTATGAGTCACTTAGGTGCTTAGAAAAATTTGCTGGGTAGCTCCATTCTGCATTAGAAATAGTTAAGAAAATCAGATATATTAGTTTTATAAATGTAATTTTAAATGTTTATAATCTTTTAATTACCTAAGCTCATAAATTGGATAAACTGTTTAGGAGAATTTAATCCATTTTATGCATGTGAAAATGAACATTAATCTAAGAACAAGTAAAAGTGATTGTTCTTTTATACAACAAAGGCAATATTCTGAGAAAGGCAGAGCAGGACACCCAGGGCCTTGTTGGCAGTGAGGAACCCTCGTGCTAAACTTGGAACTTGTCACCTCTATCTTTCTGGGTTGTAAGATAATTAAATGTTTTCATTGCTTAAGCCACTATTAGCCAAGCTTCTATATTTGCAGCTGGATATGTTCCTAAGTGAAACAATTAAAACGCTACACTCACCAACAGTGAGCCTATTGGAAGGGGATGGACCAGGAAGGTAAAGGACTTGGAGTGAATGTGAAGAACATTTAGTAGGTATACACGGCAGCAAAGGATCATACAAGGTGCTGGGGGAACAGCTAAATTGGGTAGAAAAACTTATGTTCCAAAGAGGGAGATGTAGAGCAGACTATGGTTAGGAGATGGGTGAGTGCTGCTGCAAAGGGCTGCCCCAGGAGTTCCAGGAGCCATGGAAACAAGGGGCTTTTACATCATCCTGAAGAATTATGCAAGGCTTTCCAGATGAGGAGCCACTTGGCTGAGTCTTGAAAGGTAAAAAGACGAGTAGAAGGTAGAGATGTTCCAGCAAGAGGCAAGGTCTGTGTAAAGGCACAGAGGCATAGAACAATATCATGCTCTTTCAATTTGCTAAAGCTGCCAAAACGTAATCTACCAAAAATGGGTTGGCTTTTAACAATGGAGACTTATTAACTTGCAATTTACAATTCTTAGGTCACGAAAATGTTCCAATTACGGCATCAACGGGATGATATCTGGACTCTGAAGAAAAGCTGCTGGTATCTGGGACACCTGTCACATGGAAATCACATGGCTGGCATCTGCTGGTCCTTCACTCCTGGGTTCTGTTGCTTTCAGCTTCTGAGTCCAGTGGCCTTCTCTTTGAGAACCTGTGGGTTCTCTCTCAGCATCTCCAGGGCTTTTCTCCCTCTGTGAGTTCTCTCTCTCGGGATTTCTCTGAGATCTCTCAAGGTGTTTCTCTCTCTAAGGTCTCTCAACTCTTTCTGTCCTTTATCCCTTTTATAAATGACTCCAGTAAAAAGGATTACAACTCACCTTGAACTGGGTGGGTCACATCTCAATTGAAAAAAACTAACCAAAAGGGCCCACCCACAATAGGTCTGCACCCACAAGAATGGATTAAAAACATGGCTTTCCTAGGGTACAGCTTCAAACCAGTCCAGCTGCCCTGGAGGAAGAGTTTCTTGTGGCTACAAGTGCAGAGTATACAGAAGTGGTACAGCACCCTGTTTCTTGCCTCGAGATCTGATTTAAAATGCAAAGCCCAGGAACTCCAAGTGGAACCTGACTCTTCATGTTGGGGAAAGAGTCCAAGAATCTGCTTTTAACAAGTATCCATGAGATTTTTATGTAAGTGCCCCTGTCCCCACTTGGAATCACGCTGGCATCACGTTTGAGGACTTGAACTTGAGCATCAAACACACCTGAGCTTGAGCCAGGTTCTAACATTTGCTTTGGGTTGTTTACTGACTTATCTAAGTCTCAATTTCCTCATCTATACAAAAGGCAAAATTCTCAACAAGTTGCAGTGAAGTTTTAATGTGAAGTAAAGCACCTAGCACAATCACCTGGTAAGTAAAGAGCCATTCAATAAATGTTTGCCATTAGGATGATTTGGGTGAGTAGCATGTGATGAAGCTAGGAAAACAAACAGGAATCAGATCATGAAGGGGCTTACATACTAAACTTTCATTTATCGTGAAAGCTATCAAAGTTATTGTCAGTCATGGCATGATGTAATCATATTTGAATCTTAGAGGGGTTCTTGCAGCAGAAATAGGGAAAAGGTCTGGAAGGGGGCCTAATCAAGAAGCCACAGCAGACATGCAAGTAGGGTAAGTGCCTGATATAAAGGGAGCTACCATGAGGACTACTGATGAGGGTTAGGTTAGGCTATGTTAAACAGGAAGAACCTATGGTGGAATTGTAGAAAGTGAAAGGGAAGTGAGATTATTCCCAGGTGAACGGTGGCAACATTCAGTGAGGTAGAAACTAAGTTCTTGGTGTAGAACAGGGCCTGGAATCCTGCTTGGCCCAGCACTTGAAACAGTTCCCAGGACCAGGAAGATATGTGCTGTTGACTGGATACATGAAAAGAATTTCATTGGCATGATAAGGTTGAAGCTGGTCTACTTTGGGTTGATAATGGAATGAGAATGAAAGGTGTGAATGAGAACATTGTGTTTTTCAAGAAGCCTGGCTGAGAGGAAGAGGAAGACAGACAAGAGCTAGAAGAGGATATGGGGTCAATGACGACCTGTAAAAGCTTCAGACTCCAAAGATGATACTCAAAGGAGTTGGGAGCTATGATGGTTTGGGGCTGTAAGTACTCCAGAAAAACACGTTTTTAAAGTTAATCCATTCATGGAGGTGTGAGCCCATTTGAAGTAGGACCTTTTGAAAAAGTTATTTCAGTTAAGGAGTGACCCACCTCAATCAGAATGGATTTTAATCCTCTTACTGGAGTCCTTTATAAGAGAATGAAATTCAGACACACAAAGAGAGAGAAAGACACAGAAATAGCTGAAATCAACGAAACCTGGAGGAGAAGGGAGAGACCAGCAAACGCCCCTATGTGCCTAGCCATGTGACAAGAGCAGCCAAGGATGGCCTGCAGTTGTTCTTCGAGAAGAAAGTATCACTTCGATGACTCCTTGATTTGGACATTTTCCTAGTCTCATAATTGCGAGTGAATCAATTCCCATTGTTTAACATGACCCATTTCATGGTAATTGCTTTGTGCAGCCTAGGAAACGGGCACAGAAGGGAAAAGCCAGTAGAGAAGTTAAAGATGTAGGAGAGGAAGTGAGTGACAGAGCAGGATCCTGGGACACCATGAGGATGGTACCACAGGAAAGGTGGAGGGATGAGCTGTGGATGGGGGGGTGGACACCCTTATAATTGAGATTGAAAGAGGATTTAAAAAAGGATGTGTGCAGGCAGAAAGAAGTTGGTTGATCCCCTTCCCACCCTCCAAGTGTCTGACTCTTCTCAGTGTCTGCTACGTGGTATGGCAGAATGTTTGAGGAGGTCAAAACGTGGACTTGTAGTTGCGATGTAGGAAGAGGGCACAGATGGATGTTGATCGATGAGCAGCGCCAAGAGCCAGCTGGTGTCATTTTTCTCCAGCTGTGCTCAGCTGCTGTGCTGGGAGAACAAACATAGATTCTGAACTGTTGGTATCTGGCAGGTGGGATGAAGGGCAAAGATTTTACAACTGCTCTGAGGGGTGAGGCAAGAGGTGTCTGAGTGATTAACTGAATCCGGGTAATAATGAGGATATGGAAAGGAATAAAACAGCATGTTCAATTAAAAAATTGTACACCCCCAATCTTTTGACTCTGTCTTGCTTAAAATCACAGTTAAATATAGTCAAAAGTCACTATAAGGTTGAATCAGAAACCTTGGCAGTAAAAATTTATTGATATTAATACATATGCCTTTGAAGATACAAAGCTCTGTATGAGCTGTCACTGGAAAGGTGAGAGAAAAAACTGAAGAACATCTAAAACTAACTTGTCACAAAGGCACATAAACACCAAAAAGACACTAGCCAGGTAGGATAAAGGTGTTGTTTCAGCAGGTTATTTACCTATTTTGTATCTTGTCAAGCACTGGCTGGGGGTTGAAATGGGTAGCCATCGAGGGTTTCTATCACCTCTGAGGCCATATTTTCCTCCTTTCTGTGTTTTCTACCTTTCAACTCATTACTCGCTCCTTTTATTTGGCCCACACACAGTGCATTCATTCTTCTTCCCTTTCAACAAACATTTACTGACCTGCACTGTCCAATGCAGTAGCCACTAGCCACGTGGAGGTGAACTTATTACAATGAAATAACAAAAAATTCAGTTCCTTAATTGCCCTATTATTTCAAGTGCTTAACTGCCAAATGTGGCTATAGAGCTGATGGCACAGGTGATTTTAAATTCTCTCAGAAAGCCCTGTTTTAGACAGCTGAGGTAGCGATGGTTGCCAAGAGAATGACAAACTTGAGTCCCTGACCTTGAGGAGCTTAGAGCCCAGGGGAGGGGGAAAGAAACAAATCACCCAACGTTATTATATTAGCAGCTTTTTGCTGTATATCGGGCAGTTTGCTAAGGCACTCTCTCAGAACACCTGGTTCCATCCTTCCAACACCAGGAAAGAGGACTATCCTTATCCCCATTTTACAGACAGTATGTCAAGTTAAATGTCTAAGACACGTGAGGGTCTGTGTAGACCCGCAAAAGGGGAGCGAAACTCCGTCTGGGGGTGTGAAGGATGGTCAGAAGCGGGAAGGGATTAAATCCCAAGTCTATTTACACCAGGGCTGTTCAACACGAGGGCCAGAGACCACCTCCATCAGACTTTCCCGCCGAAGTGCAGATTCCCTGGATCCGACCCGAAGCTCTGCGGGCTGGGGCCTGGAACCTACGCTTTCCGCAGCTCCGCCTCAGCGACTCTTTTCTGCTCACGAAACGCGGTTCGCCAACAACTAACCAGTCCACACCACACGGTCCCCTTTCAATCCGATTCGTCCTGCCTGGGACCCTCCTACGGATCCCGGTCGGAGACCGCACTGAGCGACCTCGGGCAACCCCCTCGGAGCCTGTTTCCCGGTGCGGAAGATGGGGGGCCCGGCGTGCACATCAACCGCCTGGCGCACAGTGGGTGCTAGGCAAACGCCGCGCCTGCCCGGCAGTCCAGGTGGGTCCCGCCCCTCTCGGCCGCCCGGGCCGCCTACCCTCGCAGATCTGCTCCCACAGGCTCTTGCCCGGCGGCTCTGTGCCCTGCCCGGGCGAAACGGGCAGCTCAGGGGACATAGAAGACACGGTGGGCACCGGCGTCCTAGTGGTGACTGACGACTCGGGAGAGCCGGCGGACTCCTTGTGCTGACCAGAACGGCTCGACACCTGCGGCGGCGCAGCCATGGCCGCGGTTGCCATGACAACCGCGCGAGCGGAGCGGCTGCGACCCGGAAGAAGCCAGAATCCGCGGGGGCGGGTTGGCGACTCGAGACTGACTTCCGGGTCACGGCCGAGCGGTAGCTCACGTGGAGGCGGGGAAGCCTGGCCTACAGGTGAGTTCAGAGGGCTGAATGCTGGCGGGAACGGCGCGGGAGGCTGGGGCTGGGGGCTGGGGGCTGGGGGCTTTCGCCGTGAAGGCCAGGAAAAAGCCGACGACCTGCACTTCCAAACTTACGCTCCTGAGTCGTCCGTGGGTACCTGTCCCGGCCTGAGACCGCCGCCTCCAGGAAGTCTTCCCACCTTGGAACCGGATCCCCCAGCCAATCGACCCCTACGTGCTTAAGAGGAAGCTTTGGCTCCTCGAAGCCAGTGAGGGCCTGACGCTGCTGCTTTGTTCTCCTGTTTCGGGCTAGTGATCCTGCGGTGGGAGTGGGGTGACGGTGCCATTGCATAGAGCAAAGACTCTGGGTCTTGCGAGCCGGGTTCGAATCCCAGTTTTGCTCTTTGTTTGCTTCGGGACTTAGGGCAAGTGAATTAAAATCTCCTAGAGTCGGTTTGCAAGTCTGTGTGATGGTATGTTCTCATCGATCCTCACGAGGCTACCGCGAAAACTTAGGAGAGCTTTTGGAGAAATAATTTGTATTTGAAGAGGACATTCCCATAAGGTTCCTTTCCTTTTCCATCCTCTTTGAAAGAATGAACATATTTGGAGTCGAAGGATGGAAGGGGAAGCTCCTCTACGGACCCCTGGATGGCAGAGACGGAGAGGATGCCCCCACCCCCCACCCCCACCCCCGTGGCTTCTTTGTTCTTAACAGCTCTCTTGACTCACTGCGCTTCCTAAGCCTTGGCTCCCCTGACCCTACCGTCTCCTTTGCAAGCCCCCCTTTTTCTGCCCACCTATTCGAATAGTGTTATTCCCTGAGGTCCTGTGGCATGACCATTCTGTTGTTAGATTAATTACCGTCCAAAAGCACTTCCTAAATTTGTATGTCCGGGCCGGCTGTCCCTAAGCCTCAGACCCGTGTGTCTACGATCCACTTGGATGTCATAAGGCATCTCAGGCTCAGTCTGTCCAAACCATCCTGTCTCCTCTAGACCCCTAACCACCTCCTTCCCTTCAGTGGTTCCTTTGTCTCAGGGATTAGCACCACTATGCCCAAACTGGAAACTTTTGTTCTTTAGAAACCCTCCTGACAACTGGTGAGCCAGGTTAGATGTCCTTTGCCACCCTGACTTTACCACTATTCTTGTATTTATCACCTGTCATTGTTATCACACACCTTTCCCTCCTTTCTGGCAGGTGTTTTAATTTGTTTCTCTCTGTACAGCATGTATTCATTCATTAAATGTTTATTGAGCACCTACTATGTGTTGGGCATGAGCTAGGCTCTGGGAATACAGCAGGTAACGAGATAGAAAATGTCTGTGGAACTAATGAAGGAGTGTAGTTATCCTCTCGACTGTCCAGGTGCTCCTGGAGCAGGTTATGAATGAACCTGAGCTATAGCTCAGGCATGGTATGGCTTGGCTGTTTGAAGCTGCTGAAAGTGAGCCAGGCCAGTGCAGACCCACTGGACACTGAGGGTGAGGAGAGGTGCAGGATGGGAAACAGTTACAGTCCCGAGCTGGGCACAAGCCTCCTGTGAGATGATACTTTGTTTCTGGACTCTGCAAGTGGCTTAGTGTCATCTAGTTCAGGGAGCCAGGAAATGGGTAGTGACTGGAATGAGAGAAGTGGGCCATTTAGAGGCTGGAGTGTACTCAAGGGCCCAGATTCTTCTCCCAGACACTCCCATCACTACACCTGCTGATGTCTGTCAGGCAGGAGTGTAAGCCCAGTGCTGCCACATCTTTCTATTAAAAAAAAAAAAAAAAAGCTGGGCCTTCTAGGTTTTTGTACACTGTCTCCAATAATTAAATATTGGCGACTAATTTGAAATTCTAAAAGCACATCTGGCTCACAGGCCAAATGTGGCCCCTTGATCTGGTTCACTTTTATGGAGGGGGAAACTGAGGCCCCGTTAAGCTAAGGCCATGCAGCAAGAGAGTGTCAGAGTTACCATTTGAGCCTGGATCCCTGACTCCTAGTTGGGGCTCTTCTCACCAGACCTTGCTGTTGCTGTCACTGTTGACCAAACGGGGAGGGAATTCAAAGGAGAATCACCTAGGGTGTAAGGAAATTCGTTTCTAGATACAAAGTTGGAGAGCTGTGTAGATGAGCCAGGGTATGGGATTCATTGTGCCACCCTCATTGCTTTTGGGGGGAATTAAAGAGAAGGGCTGACCTCAGGTTCTCTGTCCATTTCATCTGGTAAAGGTAAGTCCATGGCAGCAGGGACTAATCAATATGGCTTGATTACAGTGGTATCCTCAGGGGTTGGCACAGGGTAAGCAGCTGGAAAATATCTGTGGATTGAATGACTGTGGAATCAATGTGGTCTCAAGCATGAATTTCATAGATACCTTCCAATACCCCTTTGAGGAAGGAAGTGTTATTTTCCCCCATTTTCCAAATGGGGAAATCAAAGCTCAGGGAGGTTAGGTGATTGACTGAAGGTTAGAGAGTTGCATTTGGGTTTGAACCTAAGCCTGCCTGTATTTAAAATTCCCTGCTCTTTTTTTTTTTTTATTATATGCACCTTTGCCCCACAGGAATTATGACCATTTCCTCCATGACCTAACATTTCAGACCACCTGCTCCAGGAAACATGGCTGTTGGTGATACCCAGCATAATTGTACACGGGTTGGCTGGACATGGGATAACTTATACTATTTCCTTTTCAGAAATGATCGCCAAGGCCTACAAAGTAGACCTGGGCCTGGGGGTCCCAGAGAAAAAGAAGAAAAAGAAGAAGAAGGTGGTCAAAGAACCAGAGACTCAATATTCGATTTTAAAAGAAGACAGTTATTTCACTGAGGTTTCTCCTAGAAGAGCCACATCCCCCTCAAAGAATGTGGTCAGGGGGCAGGTCCCAGAGATACCTGTTATGAAGAAGAAGAAGAAGAAGAAAAGGAAGGGTCACAGCAGCCTCACCTGCGAGGACCACCTAGAACCTGAGACTGCATTGCAGGCCAGATGGTCAGAGAAGTCGCCCAGCTCCAGGAGGCAGGTTCTGGGTTCCTCTGAGTTCCTCCACGGGGAGAAGAAAAAGAAGAGAAAGTCCTTGTCAACTCTGGCCATGTCTCCCGGCTTCGGGAGGGAGACCTCCCCAGATCCCCGACAGATTGAGGAGGTGACCAGATTTGGCAAGAAGCTCAAAAAGCACAAGAAGGAGAAAAAGGCCCAGCGCACCGCGGCCTGCCCAGCCAAGAACCCTTGGTTCTGCGAGGCCGGGGACACCCTCTGCACGTATTCCGCGGGGAGGCATGGCGAGGAGCAGGCAGCCTTGGGGCAGAAACAAAAGCAGGAGAGCCCCAGGGAGCACAGCATCAAGGTGAAGAAAAAGAAAACCCACCAGGAGAGAGATGCCCGCCCACACCACCCCGAGGGCTCCAGATCCAGGGAGAACAGCCCTAGGAAAGGAAATAAAAAGAAGCCAGTTAAAGTTGAGGCTCCAGATTACATCCCAATAGGAGACGGCCCCCAGGCCCCCGTGAAGAAGAAAACGAAGTCCAAGAAGCTGGCGGAGCAACCAGACATTGAGGAGCTGGTTCTGAAGAGAAAGAAAAAGAAGAAGAGGAGAGAGAGCGTGGTTGTGGGAGAAGCTGGTGAAGAGGTAGGCTCTCCTGGAATGGAGCTGGCCTGGGAGAATAAGGGTGAGCGTCAGGAGTGTGGGTGCTTGTGGGTATAACATGCACCCTCACACCTTCAGGCTTTTGGCTGCAGAACCCTGATTAAACTGACTTCAGCCAGAAAAGGGGCTTTATTGACACACATACCTGGAAAGTTCAGGGTCAGCTGCCTTCAGGGGTGGCTGGACCCAGGGGCTCAGTATCATCTACAATATGGGCATCCTTGTTGTTGGAACTTGATTACCCAAATTCTACCTGAACACTGGATCCAAATAAGGTGGGATCAGATTTTCAAATGAATCCCCCACTTTCTAAACTCTTGCTATATGCGATCCAAAATTGTGGATCCTAATAGTTTGAGATAATATGGTATACATGGCCCAGTATACAAGATTTAGGAATCCAGTGGGTTTGGATGGCCTGGTCTTTCCCAGCCCTGGGCTTGGTGTTTCTCAGTGTCTGTTTCTTCCCGAACAAGCTCATCCTGACACCAGAACCTGTGGCAGGATGGCTCCCAGCAGCGCCAGGCTCTCATAATAGCAGCTCAGTCACCCCACAGGAAAAAGGGTAGCCCCTCTGAAATGATGGCAGGGGAAGTCCCAGGGCTGCTCTCTCAGGCCAGGATGGAGCCTCTGGCTGGAGGCCTGAGTCTAAACCACAGTTTAAGGAATCAGCCCCACCTAACCCACTCAGAGTGAGATTGGTAGACGGCCATTTCGGAGAGGAAAACCAGAGTCCTGGTATCAGGCAGGAGTGGGTACGGGCCCTTCTCTCCTTTGAGTGGTGGGGGGAGGTGGAGGAGAGTGCCACCATTCCTCAGACCACCCCCTCTGCACCACCATCTGGGCTGGTGCGTCCTCAGGGCAAGAGCCAGGTGGCACTGATGACCGCGAACCTGAGCGCTCGCTGGGTGCCGGGCTCCATGCTGTGTACCCTCCTCCTGCTGTCTGGGTGGTGACTCCCTTATCCCCTGGGAGAGGTAGAGTTGGGCTCTACACCCAGGCGGTCTGGCTCCCGAACTGGAGTTTTTATTCCCATCTGAGAAGTCAATAGCACCTGGCCCCAGCAGAGACTCTCAGGTTAGAATGAACCTTGGCCGGGGGTCAGAAGACCTGGGCCCCGTTCCTAGTTGTTCTCCAGCCAGCAGGCAACCGTGGCCTGCCGATTCCCTGTGGCTCTCATGTAATCCTTGTAGTGATGGGTACCAAGCTCTGAGGGGCTGCCCTGGCGCCACGGACGGAGCTCAGTAAAAACCTATTGCAGGGATGAGACCCCTGGAGCTGTGCCGTGGGCAGGTGTCTGGGGAGGGCAGGGATGGCCTCCATTCCGGGGCCGACACCTGGTATCCTTCCTGCTGGGTTTCCCCTGGCCTTGCCTGCATCAGTGTAGACTTGGTTTCTCTAGTATCTTCCCCTGATCAGGAACTCTGAGTCTGGAAGGAGTTCTGGAGGCTTTGGAGCCCATCCCCCACCAGATTCTAGTCCCTTCTCCCAGGTGCCCAGGGCAGGGGCGGCAGTCCCCTCTGCTTAACACCTCAGTGATGGGACTCTGCCTCTCCTGGACCCCCTGGAGTCAGGTTGATGCACATGGGCTTCAGGGTTCCCAGGGGGGGTGTGAGTGAACTGAGCCAGTAAGGATTGTCACATGATGCCAGGTGCCAGGTGGAGAAGTTGTCATTGCTGAAGGACAGGAGAAGAAGGGCTGGCCTGCAGTCTAATGGCTGGGTCGGGGCAGGCCCAGGGAGGGTGTGACATGGCAGGGAGACCCGTGTGGGACAGCCTGTCTCGAGCCCTGGGAAGGACCGAAAGGCCCAGGTAGCTGAAGCCAAGTGAGCACGGGGCGAGGGGAGAGCTAAAGTGGGCAGAGGCCAAGCAGTGGGGGAACAGGAGTCTGGATTTTTAGTGTAAACAAGATGGGGGCCTCTGGAGGGTTTGGGGTTGGGGGGGGTGTGACATGATCCAGTTGAGTCCTTACACTCACCTGAGCTGCTGTGTGGAATGGACTCGGGTGAGTGGACAAGCAGGGATGTAGAGATGGTCACGATCATCCAGGTAGGAAAGAAGGTGGTGGCCAGGGCTGTGGGGTTAGGTTTGGGTGGTCAGTTTACTGGCTGGGCCCCGAGCTGGTATACTGAGAACCATGTGTGAGATGTATACCTGGTGCCAGGTGCTCTGCTAGGATTTTTACGTAGATATCATTTCTGTGTCTCACAGTTTCCCTCCAAGGTAGTTGATATTTCTGTCTGTTTGCAGACAAATAGTCCAAGGTTCAGACTGGGTAAGTGACTTACCCAGAGTTACACAGCTTAGTGGCTAGGCCCTCCCTCACTATCCACAGGCCCTGGGCCTCTCCCGTCTTGCTAGTTGTGGGAAGTCAGGTGACGTGTGGCAGGAAGGAGCCCTGAGTTAGGGCCTGACCTTGTGGTGGTCCTTTCACCTCTCTGTTTTGGATTCTGTCGAATGGGTTAGTGCTGCGTTTGGGCGGCGGCGGGGGGGGGGGGGGGGGGGGGGGGGGGGGGGGGGGGGGGGGGGGGGGGGGGGGGGGTAGGGGAACATGAAGGAGAAAGAATGTGAAGAGCTGAGTTGACTGTGAGATGTGGTATAGATGGCCGGGCTTCGGGTGCTGCTGTGGTCTCGGGGTCTCTGCTAGACTTGGTCCTGCTCTCATACCAGCTGGGCTGCTGGGCAGAAGCCCCTGTCACCGCATGCTTAGGTCTCACTTTGTCCTCTTGTGCAGGAACCAGACCCAGACCTGGAGGTGGTATTGGAAAAGAAAGGCAACATGGACGAGGCGCACATAGACCAGGTACTGCACAGCTCCTCCCTCACCTTCCCGCTCCACAGAGACACACCCACCTCCCCCCAGGCCCAGGGGGACCAGGGGCTCCAGAGACTTCTGTGGTGTGCCGCAGTGGCAGGGGCCTCCTGCCCTCCCCCACCTCCTGTCAGGACACACCTCCTGCTGCCAGGGCCATGGTGGAGGAGCCAGCTGTTCTTCCACATCCCAGGCCGGGGTTCTCTTCCTGGGACCCACTGCAGTGTGGCGTGTTCCTGAGACCCTGCAGCCAGGCCGTGGGATACCTGCATAGTCAGGTCCACAGGCTGCCGCTTCATGAATAGAGAAGTTGATCCATCATAGTCCTGCTTCTTTTGTGCCCACAAAAGACATGTCCCTGGCAGACATGTCCTTTGTGGGAACTGGATTTTCTGGAATTGGAGTGTTTTTAAGATCCCAGATCCCAAGGCCTGGCAGGGCAGAGCTGTGCCTGTAGGCTTTGGAGTTGGACTGCTTACAAACCTGGAGACCTTGGGCAAGTCACTAACCTTGCTGATCTTCAGTTTCCTTCCACGGCCTAGTGGGATACCATTAGAAGGTTATACAGCTTTTTCTGCCACTTTGACTCTTGTTTTGTGTAGTTTTGAACTATGTGAATGGAAACCTTATTTCTCAGCCTGTAGCAGATTGGAAGGGCCACAAACAGACAGCTGAAGTGATGCCTGAATCCCTGGGAGGGAGATGAGGCCCTGGAAGGTTTTATATTGAGCAGTAGGGTCATTGGGGCTCTAACAGTGGCCTTGAGTTATACTAGTAACCATATGTAAAATGTATACCTAATGCCAGGTGCTCTGCTAGGATTTTTATGTAGATATCATTTCTGTGTCTCCCATTTCCCCTCCAAGAGAATCGATATTTCTGTCTTTTTTGCAGACAAATAGACTGAGGCTCAGACAGGGTAAGTGACTTGCCCAAGGCCACCCAGCTAGTTAATGGCAGAGCTGGGATTCTAACTAGCCTCTGCCTGACTCTGTAGCCTGTGTCCTTTCTAGAATACGATGTGACCATCACAAAGCTTAAGTATGAGAAGGCAGGCCCTTGGACCATGAATTTTGGAACATTTCCACCCCACACAGTATTGTAAACAAACAAATGTTGCGATACCAAAGGTGGGTAAGCTTCAGTTTCTAGGAAAATTCATTCTTCTGAACCCCTGGCTCTTTTGTGCCATAGGATAAATGCGGTCTGTCTGTTTTAGCCCATGGCACTCTAGCTTTTGAGACGCTCAGAAGATGCTTTTGACAGATGCTTCACTCACTGTTCGCAGTAGAGGAAAGCTGGGGTTCTACATCCTGTCCACTTCCGTTTCCCTGGGCCCTTCTCTGGGTTTCAAGTTCCAAAGAGAACTTCCACGTCTTTTCTTTCTTTTTTCCTTCCCTCTTGCATAGATGAGGCGAAAGGCCTTGCAGGAAGAGATTGATCGTGAGTCCGGCAAAACAGAAGCTTCTGAAACCACGACATGGGCAGTAAGTTGAATGCTGGACCTTGGGAGGCAGGTCCAGCGCCCTGGTCCCTCCCTGCCTTGCACAGCAGCCTGCCTCTGCAGGAAGAGTAGGTACAGGAGGACAAACTGGCCCAGGCCCCAGAGGTGGTCCCGCCAGCCAGCTGGGTCTCTTGGCCGCAGAACTTGTCCACAGCTAATCCCCTTCCTTGTACAAGGGGCACCTGCCCTGCTCCCTGCTGCAGAGCCGACCCAGCAAGATAAGCAGCCTGAACCTTTGTCCCCGGCTCTAGACCGGTGGGGTGTCCTGTAGTGTAAGTCACTGAAAGCAGATTACTGGGAGCTATTTCCAGCACTGCGTCGTGCACTTGGAAGGCTGGTGGATGACAGAGTAGGGGGCATGTGGGGGAGGAGGGTAGGCCACTCTCAGGACTGGCCTTAAGATCTGGTTTGAATGGGTGATTCCAAACCGGGTCTGAAAAGATGGGATGGGAGGGAGTCAGTGCAGCGACCTCAAAGCCTGGCTGCTCAGGAGCCCAGCTTGCTCCCGATGGCCATGTTTACCAAGGTCTCTCTTCACCCCTTAGCCATTCAGTTGGGTCACCTTATCACATCCCTGAGCTCCTGCTGTGTGTTGGGCACCCACATGTGAAAGACAAGGCCTCCTTCCTCTTGGCTTATGTTCTAGCCATCCATTCAGGGTGGGTGGGATGTAGTGGGAAACAGAGAATAGCAAGGAAAGAAAGAAGATAGTTTCACCCAGCAGTGGTGTTTGGAAGAAAGAAAACAAAAAATGAGTGAGAGAGTCACTGGGAGTGGGTGCCACATGGGATGGGGGACTGATAACCACCGAGAAGACACTGGGACAGAGATATGAGGGCAAGGAGGCCCAGCCCTGGGAAGAACAGGGTAAGTGAGAAGACATCCCATCATGGGGGACAGCAGCTGCAAAGCCCTAGATGGGGAAGGCTTGGAATGCTCCAGGAAGAAGGCCAGTGAGGGCTGAGCTGTGGCGAGGCTGGGCCTCAGCAGATTGCACATTGTTTTCTCAAAGCAAGGGAAGTGGGAGACCCAATAGAAGGTTCTGTCAGCCTGCAGGCCGATGGCTTAGGCTGTTGACACTGGGCACAGGGAAAGGAAGAGCTTCATGATTTGTTGTGGAGTCTCAGTCCTATAGAACTTGTCAATAGCTTGGATTGGGGGAGAAGGAAAGTAAAGATTCAGAGATGAATGACAGTGCTCACCTTCATGGCTCTGTCTTAAGCCTTCAGAGTGTGCAGGAAAGAGCTCTTGGTTTGGATCAAAAGATCTGGGATCTGTACCTGTCCCTCCCACTTTCTGATTGTGAGATTCTAGGCAAATAACTTCTCTCTGAGCCTCAGTCTCCACAACTGTAAAAGGGGATGCATACCTAGGCCCAGGGAGGAATAAACGGTGTGGGGAATGAGGTGGTCTTGCTGTGTGTTATATGTCCTTCTTTTGTGTGTCTCCTTTCTCTCCACCTCCTTGAGCCGAGGAGGGCTGATAGGACACCCTGTGTGAGTAGGGTAGGCCAAAAGCCAGGGGCAGCACCATTCAGAGCCAGTGGCTCCAGGGACCATACTTGGGAGAACCAGATGGCAGGAGAATGGTTCTGGGGCACATAGGCTGGGACCTACCTCATAGAACCTAGAGCCACTGGACCACTGAGGCATAAGGGGTGCGGTGAGAGGGTGGCTGGGGAGTCCCTGGATGGCTCAGCAGCCCTCAAACTGGCTTGCCCAGGACCAGCCAGCCTCCTGGCAGCACCCTTTCCAGAAGCATTGCAGGGCTGTCACAGGTGGCCTCTTGCTCTAGAAATCGCAGGTCTGGGAAGCTGTAATTACTCCTGCATCTTAGGCCACTGTGAAGCCAGGAGAATTGCATACCAGTTCATTGAGAGCAACTGTGGCGACAACTGGTTCTCTCTGTTCTTGTCTCAAAGTGACCTAGAAATAGTGTGAGGCTGGCATTTGCCTTGTAAATGGGAAGCCCCAGGCAGTGTGGAGGGCAGCATTGTGGTTGGGTTGGGATGGAAGAATTGCCAGTGAGTTATCAAGGACTTCAGATGTGTCGTGCACTGTGCTCTGGATTTGGGGTATAGTATCTGACTTAGTCTTCACTGCAGGCTTTTAATAGATGAGGACACTGAGGCTCAGAGAGATTGGGCGACTGGACAGTGTCACAGGTGGGGCTGGAGCCTGGGTCTGCCTGACTTCAAAGCTGTCATCTCAGGGAGCAGGGCTTTCTCGCTTCTCCCATGGATACAGGAGGGAAAGGAGTCTTTCCTTCGGCCACTGCTTGGAGGGCTCTTTAGCATTTTCTTTCACATGGGTGATGTATAGAGCTTTGGCCTAGAACTGGGACACCCAGGTTCCTGGGCTGGCCCAGCCTCTGACTTAGCCACTTGATCCTTCACCTCTCTGGGCTCCACTCCCTTCCTGCTGCAAAGTGCACCTCTTCCAGGAGGAGAAATGCACTTCCAGTTGCCACTTCCCCTCGTCTGCTCTCCAACTGACGGAAACCTTGTGCTGACCAACTAGCAGCCAGCTGATGTGCTTTGCCATGAGTTAGTGCAGAAGGATTGAAGCAGAAAGGCAGCTTGGCAAGTAAAGGTGGGCTCTGGTGTTGGCCAGACCTGAGTTGGAATTTGAGCAATGTTAATCATTAGATTTGTGCCCACCATTAAGCTGCAAACCTCCATTTCCTCACCAGTCAAATGAGAATAACTATTCCCCACAGGGCTCTTGTTGGAATTAAAATAAGACAGTCCACAGACTAGGGCTAAGTAAGTTTTCCTGTTAGCACCAGGTCTGGTACAGAGTAAACATTTCCACCAGCCAAGTTGGGGAAAGCACAAGGCTTTGGAATCCAGGAAAATAACCACCTTTCTTCTAACGCAGGGAACCCAGTTTGGCCAGTGGGATACTGCTGATTTTGAAAACGAGCAACAGAAACTGAAATTTCTCAAGCTCATGGGTGGCTTTAAAAACCTGTCCCCTTCGTTCAGCCGCCCCCCGAGCAGGGTGGGAAGGCCCACCATGGCCCTCAGCAAGAAGGCGGCCGACACCCTGCAGCAGAACCTGCAGCGAGACTATGACCGGGCCATGAGCTGGAAGCACAACCGTGGCAGTGGCCTTGGCTTCTCCACTGACCCCGCCAAAGTCTTTTACATTGACAGGAATGCTTCCAGGTCCATCAAGTATGAAGATTAAACTCTAGTGTCTTGTTTA
>PVIY010026796.1:0-34955 GCA_004026745.1 Myrmecophaga tridactyla | reverse complement strand
ACTCATTCTTTCATTTCAGTTTATTTCCATATGATACAGTTTACACATGCCCAGAAACACAGAGTTACAAATCATGCTATCAAATTTTGTTTTTTTCTTTTTCATACCAATGAGGTGCAGAGTTCTGTTAATCAGCGCAGTTCCTAAGAGTTATTGTGTTCACACGTCTAGTTTCTTGCTTGTAGTTCTCTTTTATTTTGATTTTAATGCCCTTTATCCTGAGCCACATTCCTACTTCTTCCCTTCTTCAGCACCCCCATGCCTACCAGTTTAATATGAATCCTTAAATGTGTATATATACTTTCGAAATATGTGAGATGTTCTTTTATATATGGCCCATGATACAAATCCTTTGAAGTATTTTGTTGCTTTTTTCATACAAAGTAAGATTTTTAAGTTCTATGTTGCCATATATATTTTTTTCTCATTGTTCCTGACTACGTAATAACTATTCCAAAGTTTTCATCAAATACACTTTTATATATCAATCCCTTCACTGACTGACACCTTAGTTTTGTTTGATACATGATATTCATTAATAGGTACCTATTTGTAGACTCCATAGAAACACATCATATGTTTCCTTTACGATTGTCCATAAGAATTTCTATAAAATATTATTATGGATTGAGTCATGTTCCTCATAAAGATATATTTATATCTTAACCCCTACCCTGAGGATGTGAATTCATTTGTAAATAGGATCTTTATAGGTTATCAATTAGAAGGTGAGGTCAAACTGAATTATGTTGGGTCTTAATAAAATAGAATAAAATATGACTGAATTCCTTGTAAGAAGAGGAAATTTGGATAGTCAATAGTAGACACAGAAGTCAGGAGGATACTAAAGGGGGTAGATGTGCCATGTGTTGTAGATAGAGACTGAGTTCCAGCCACAGCCAGAACTCTACAGACTTCAGAGGAAGTATGGTCCTACTGAAACATTTTTGGACCTCTAGCTGAAATATTGATCAACCTCTAGATAGACTTCTAGCCTCCAAAATTGTAATGCAACCAACTATTATTATTTAAACCAATCAGTCTCTTTTAGTTTCCCAGTTGCTAAAACAAATACCATACAATGGATTGACTTAAACTGCAGGGATTTATTGGTTCACAGTTTTGAGTCTAGAAGAAGTTCAGAATCAAGGCATCAGCAAGGTGATGCTTTCTCTCCAATGACTGGAATTTTGGGTCTAGCTTCCAGTGATCCTTGGTCCTTGGTTTTTCTTTCACTTAGCAATGCATATGGTGATGCCTTCTCCTTTCTCCTTCAGATTTTGTTGGCTTCTAGTCTATCGCTCTTCCTGTGGCTTTTCTCTGCCCTGTCCAGATTCCTTTGCTTATAAGAACTTTAACCATATAGCAATAAGGCTTACCCTCATTCAGTTTAGGCATGCCTTAGCTAATGACGTTTTCAACAGTCCTATTTACAAATGGGTTCACCCCATAGGACCAGAAGTTTGGACCTAAATATGACTTTTGTAGGGGATGTACTTCAATTCCCAACACAGTCTTTTGTATTTGTTATACCAGCCCTGGGAGACTAAGCCAAATATGTACCAAGGCCAGGGATGGGATTGCTAGATGATGAGGAGAGATACACATTTAATTTCACTAAATACTTCAAAAGTGTTTCCTGTAAATGTCTACCGGATTATACTTATATCAGCAGTGCAGGAGACTTCCTAGCTTACCAATATTCACCAACCCTTGGCAGAGTAAATTTCTCTTTCTTTCCCATTCTTATGCATATAAATTTATTTTATAGATTTTTCTTTGGCTAGAATTTAAGAAAACTAGTGAGTTTGAGAATCTTTATATAAATATATAACTTATGCTTCATTGAAATGTTTATATATCTCTTTGCCCATCTGGGTTTTTTATTCCTTTTATTGATTCTTAAAAATTCATGTCCACTTTAGGTAGCAATTCTTTGTCAGTCTTAGAAGTTGCAGACATCTTCTCCCTGTTTGTTTTCTATGTTTCTGGTATTCTTCATGGAAGAGAAATCCCTAACATTTGTTGAAGAAATATGCAATAACTTTTTGTCTAAATTTTTCTTTAATTGGGGATATTTTTAAGAAGTCAGATGCTTCTTCATCTATTGAAATGATCATATAATTTTTATCCTTTATTCCACCAGTGTATTACATTGAATTGATTGATAATCAAACGTTGAAGCAGTTCATTCCTGAGGCAATCTTCTTTGTTGGCGATATTAATGTTTGCATCTATGTTCAAGGGATAGAGGTAGATAGATAAGTATATGATATAGATAGATAGATAGATAGATAGATAGATAGATAGATAGATAGATAGATAAGTTGCAATATCATAATCTGATTATGGAATCAAGTTAATCCTGGGCTCGTAAAATAAGTTGAAAAGCAATTTTCTCTTTTCCTAAATAATTTAAAAAATTTTTATTAAATTCACCATTGAAGTCACTATGACCTGAAGTATTTTTTGTGAGAATGTTTTCCATTATAAATTCAATGCTTAAAATATATTGATTTTTGAATATATAGAGATAAAAGAATTATAATAATTTGATAGATATAATGTTCTTTGTTTTTCTATTATTCTGTTTTTCTCTTTAGGGCTATCATTTTTATTTCAAGGTTTTGGAAACTCTGTAATTAGATACAGCACCATTTATGATCGTTATCTCTTCTTTATGAATATATCCTCTTAACATTATAAAATAAAACTATTTATCTCTCTCAATGCTACTTGTCTTAGCATATAATGTCTGATATTATACCTGTATACATTTTTTTCTATGCATAATGTTTTACTTGGTAAAACATTTCCTACACATCAACCTATCTGTTACTTGATATACAAAGTATATCTCTTGCAAATAATGCATAGCATTTTGTCCAGTCTGATGTTGTCTATTTTTTATACAGTCCATTTAAATTTACATTTAAGGAAGCTATTCATATGCATGTGTTCATATCTATAATCTTGATATTTGTGGTTTATTTGTCCTTTCTGAACTTTATTTTATTCTTACTTTCCTGACTTATTTTTTTGAATCAAGTATTTATTTTAAAATTGCATTCTATCCCCTTTTATGACTTTTAGTTATGTTATTAGTGGCTGTTCTAGTAATTAAAATATCCATCTTTATATATCACAGCCTAACTAAAAGTAATATAACGCATCCTGCATAAACAGTTTTATTATATTCTATGATGCACACCACTTCTTCCTTTGAGTTTTAATTGTAATATTTAATTTTTACATATATTAACATTCCAATACATAATATATAATCAAATATTGTCACTTTGTATATTCAGTTTATCATTAAATAATTTAAGAAGAAGCTATAAAAATGTATTATACTTATCCATGTTTGCCACTTTTAGTGGCAATTATTCCTTTTTTGCAGGTCCTGGTTTTCAAATAAATCATTTTTCTTCATGTATCAAATTAATAAATTAAAGGACAAATACCTAACTATTGCAATAGACACACAAAAAAATCTTTTTGCACAATCAACACACATTTATAATAAAAGTGCTCAGCAAACTATGAAAAAAAGCCAGCTAATAAAGGGCATTTACAAAACTTATCTGTACAATTGAATATTATTGGGCCATAAAAAAAGAATGACATACTAATACATACTAAAATGTAGGTGAAGTTTAAAAACATTATAATACATGAAAGAAGCCAAAACCATATTTTATAATGTTTAATTTATATGAAATGTTGAGAAAAGGCAAATTTATCGAGACATTTATATAGAAAGTTTAATAGTGATTACCTAGGACTGTGAAGGAGAACAGTGATTAATTGCAACCGCAAAGGGTCATGAGAAGTCTTTTGGGATTGATGACATGTTCTCTAATTGGATTGTGATGATGGTTACAGACTTCTGTAAACTTCTTATCAATCACTGACTAGTTCAGTTAAAATAGGTGAATTTTATAGTATACATATTATTCACCAACAAAGCTATTTTTTAAAAAGGTATTCCAATGTAGTTGGCATAGTTTCATAAGGCTCTAGAGAGAGAATAAAAAAAAGTAGTTCAGTACACACTGTTAGATCTCTTTTCTAAATCCATTCCTCTAAGGATGACAGAGAGACGTTCCCTTTCTAACCCAAATAAAGAAAATGAAAGATTAAAGTAGGTTGTACCACAGGAGGGAACACAAACTCTAACCCGGGAAAAGGAACAAACTTAACATGTCCTTCTTTTTCTAGCAACTGGATCGGTCCTGGAAAGCATCTGCTCTAAGGCCCAGCTATCTCTGCCTACAAATCACATACCATAGCTCACGGGCCACCTGGCACACAGGCCCATTCTGAGATCTAGCAGCACTCAATTGATTAGAAAGTCCAACCTCAGAACGAAGGATGGAATTTCAGTGGGTAATACCCACACAGAGTTTGAGGATAACACATCAAAACACAAACAGAAACTCTTTAGAAAGAATCACAGCATGTGTGTAAAAGACCCAAGGTGGCAGGCTCAGAAACAAAACTATAGATCCGATGCAAAATATTTTAACTGCCTTGGCAATTTCTTCTGTTTCTTTTGTATTTAAAACACATTTTCCAATTCCAAAGCCAGTGAAATACTCCCCCAAACTTTCAAAAATTTTCGTGTGATTTTATGACATTTCATTCTTTACTCTTTCTGTTATTTAAAATGATAAATGACACTAAGTAAAGAAAATCTACATTGCCTCTATTGTAATACTATAAATACTACTAGAAATAATTTTAAACTTGATATACAATGTTATTAAGGGCAGATATATAAAGGAAGGGAATTTAATAAGTGATTAAACCCTTGGTTACTAAACAATCCAAATTATCTATAATATCTTATTTTTCTCCCATTGTGAGAATGCATTATCCTTGCGTGTATTTTCTTCTGAATAATTGAATAAATCATTAGTTGTGGTTCAAAAAAATTATGCCAATTGTTATTTTGTTTGAGGATGAATTAAATATAAAGACAATATTCTGAAATACTAAAATCTTGGCATTATTTTCTCTTCCTACTGAAGAACATGGCATGTCTCCACATATGCTAAAAAATCTGGATAAAAATACATAGTGTTCTTTAATCTAATTTTACTGGAGGAAAATAAACAAATGAAAAGCACAAAGTTTTTTTTTTTTTTTTTTTTTTCTTTTTGTAGCTATACACTTTTACTCCGGGAGAAAATATTTATTTGACTTTAGACTCTTTGTGCAGGCAGAAGGGAAAACTAGGACCACACCAAAGTGTATGATAAATTGTAGAGATGCGCTTTCCTTGGTCTTAGCAGCAACCTGAAGAGGCCATTACACCCCTGCTACTTAAAGCGTCACCCTCAGGCCAATGGCATCAGCATCACCTGTGGGCTTGTTAGAGCCCAGGACCCAGTCCTGACCTACCGAATCCTAACCACTATTTTAACAGAATCCCAGGTGATATTTGTGCACTTAAGAGGTTGTCGGGGGTGGGGGATGGTGGCGCGGTGGCAGAGTTCTTACCTGCCATGCCGGAGACCGGGTTCCATTCCTGATGCGTGCCCGGTTATGTAAAAAAGAAAAAAAGAAAAAAAAAAGGTTATGAGCAACAAATGTTGCTGCAATAATGGGATAGTCACATAGAAACAAGTAAAATGTGACCCCCATCATATAGCATGCAAAAAAAAGTTTGTGAGGCACTGACCAAGGCTACCTATAACGTGTAGCTAAGAAACAACGTCAAAGAACAAACAATTAAGTGGGAATAGTTCTGTTCAACATTAGCCGTGGCATAAATATCAAAAACATGAATTTTTCCCACTATTAATGACAAAATTTGTTTGCCTCAATTTGACTGTAAGCCATGCTACTTTACCAAATTTGCTTGGCTGCAATGAAAGCCTTTTTTAATGCAGGGGAATATGTAATATAAATCATCTTGCATAAAAATGCACCCCAAGACCTGAATACATAAGAGCACTCAATAAGTATTTCTGAATAATGAATTCAAAATCTCTGTTTTGAATGAAGAGCCCATTTTAGGTGGTTAAGATTTTCATATGTTAATTGTAAAAATATTTGTATCTTCATATTTACCTGAAATCAGGAAAATGCTTAGTAACGGGCCATTACTGTACCAATGTAGATATTTGTAATAACATTCTACTTGATATTTTAAGAACATTCACAGTTTTGACAGCAAATCAAATGGTATTTAAGTTAGTGTTTAATATTTAGAATTTAAGAACTTTGCTATCTGAATTTGTAGATTTTTTTTCCCTTGCTGTCTTAATTTTAAATTGGTTCCTGAAACATACTGCAGAAACACAGGTTTCACAATGATTATATGGATACTTTAAATATGCCTATGGTTAAGCTAACTAAGATAACCATTTTTGGTGGTTCTAAGTGTATTGTTTATTTTGTTAAATAAAAATATTTTGAAAAAAGAGTGAATGAGTAAGTAATCAAATAAAAGAGTTATAAAGATGAATTCAAATTAAAACACAAGGCACATCAATTCTTTGTTAAACTAGATATCTATGCTATTGTAATACTATATTAAACATAATTATTTCATAATATGTATGAAAGAGAATGTGTGTCTATTAGATTTTTATTGTTAAGTAACAAATTATCTCACACTTAGCGGCTTTAAAAGACTCACAAACTTGTTATTTCACAGCATGGGTGGATGAGGAGCTCTCCAATGTGTTAGGTGGGTCCCTGCTCAGGGTTTCATCAGGTTGCCTTTAAGGTGTCACCACAGTTGGAGTCTCATCTGAGGCTCAGGGTCATTCTCCAAGCTTATCAGTTGTTGGCAGAATTCAGGTCCTTGTGGCTCTGGGAGAGAGGTAACTGCTCTCTTGGTGGGTGACATCTGGAAGTTATTTCCAGCTTCTGGGTCTGCCCAAATTCCCTATAATGTGGCCCTTTCCACACATGCCAGTTTGCTTCTTCAAGAACAATAGGAAAGCCCCTCTTCATTTCTTTTGCTATGACAGAATCTTATTTAACACAAGGGGATCCTATCCCCTTATTCATATAATGTAATCTAATCAAGGGAGCAACTGTGTGATGAGAACCACATGTCCCACCGCACTCAGAGAGTTGGGGCGTGTGCATGAGAGGAATCCTGGGGAATATCTTTGAAATCTGCCTACCGCAGCTCATCACCAGATATTTTTATTTTCCTCACATGCAAAGGAATACTAGAGACTTCTTTGGTTCACTCAGAACTGATTCATCTAAGAAGATGTATTCCAAATATATTTGTTCCTTCCATAAATGATAAATTTTCAACCAGAAAACTAAAATTCTATTACAGTGAGTAATTGAATATTTGCAGCAAATGCTTTGGAGATATTTCCGCAACTAGAAATCCTTTGTTTTGAATGTAAATTCCAATATTTGTAAGTTTTAAAATAATTGTAATTCATAAGAATTAACCTTGGTACAATTATAATAAGTAGAGAGTTGTTCTCTGTTATGATACTTCGGACTTTTTTTTTGTCTTGGTGTTTACATATTGATTTATCAGGGGATACTAACATTAATCAACAAATCATTGTCCTTAAAAAGTGCATGGACCTAGGTTGAGAAGGTATTTCTATGACAACCTTCAAAGCAAACTTTTATAATGTAATTTTTCTTCATTATGTTAAAGCATACAAAGAAAAGTCATATTTGTATGAAGATAATGCCAATGTTAAATTGTTTGATGACAAAATAATTCCATGTTGCCAAGAAATTCTCATAGTAATTTGGTGGTCCACTATAATGTATACTATAAACTGATTGGACTCATCATTTATGCTGTCTTCAGGTCTTTTCTGGACTTCCCACAACTCAAGAAAATGGTGTAGCTTACTGCCTTGGATATCTGGTCAGTGCCTAAGAGCCCACACTATGCACTGTGATTCAATAGAGCCTCTTATCTATTCTTGCCCCACTAGGCAAACTGCAGCTGAAAGCTCAGACACACAGCTTCCAGGTAGAAGTAGAGTTTGAGCCCTTGCCACGTAATTTCAAAATAACATGACTTGCATCTCAATAGGATATGGAAGAAATTGGAATTTAAATGAGCGTTGTTCTATTTGAGGGATAAAATTGATTCCAGTAACTTCAAATTACATTATTTCAAATGTAATGCAACCCACACAGTCTCACATTATTTATTAATACCTACAAAGCACATTTCCTATGCTAAATGTTGCATATACCCACTGGCTAATGATGATGTAGGGCTAAGTATCAGTGATACCCTCCATCAGTTATTTCTAGTAGAAATGTCCAGTATATCACGTGAAAAATGTTAAAGAGGGAGAGAGGTGTTTAAGATAGCATTACCATAGGTAGTGCCCACATTCTCCATCTCTCATCCATAAAAGCCCACCGAGGGAATTTTTGATTTAACATCAGTGGATGATATTTGCTCCTTTACCAATTATTCTTCCTACTTTACTGGTATCCCCACTGCCTTTTCAAGTAGGGTGAATGGGATCAGGACGGGTAAGATTGAGATGGAATGAACAGTGTGGGTCACAGAATAAAAATAATGGGCAAAAACCTGGCTGGGAGAACAATCTTTCAATTATAACATCTCCTGGTTGTCCGTGACTAACATATTGTGGAATGTCAGATGGCTAGTGTGGTGGTTAGATTCAGGTGTCAACTTGGCCAGGTGAAGGTTCCTAGTTCTATTGCTGTGGACATGAGCCAATGTCATGTGAAACTCATCTGTCGCTGATTACATCTGCAGTCAGCTAGGAGGCATGCCTGCTGCACTGAATAATATTTGATTTAATTGGCTGGTGCTTAAATGAGAGAGCGCAGTGTAGCAGCTCAGCATACCTCATCTCAGCACTCGCAGCTCAGACCAGGCCTTTGGAGATGCAGAAAGAAATCACCCCGGGGAAAGTTGTTGGAACCCAGAGGCCTGGAGAGAAGGCCAGCAGAGATCACCATATGCCTTTCAGCATAAGAAAGAACCTCAGTTGAAAGTTAGCTGCCATTGCTCTGAAGAACTATACATTAACTAAATAAATCCCCTTTTATTAAAAGCCAATCCATCTCTGGTGTGTTGCATCCCAGCAGCTAGCAAACCAGAACAGCCAGTTATATAGAGCAGAACACATATGTTTGGAAGCTCAAAGAGTCTCAAGGTAGCTTTTAAAATACACAAATTCACATGAGCCATTGATGGTACACCATGTATGAATGTTTGTATGTTAAGAATGTTTGTGTTTGTATGTTGTTTTGTAAATAGAAATATTTTTAAAAAACACACAAATTCAGAATCTTATCATCACAGATTGAGATTCAGTTTGTATGGAATAAAGGCACTGAAATGTACATTTTTGCAAACAAAACCATTGGCTTCCAGGCAAGATATTGGAATACTGAACTATGTGGCTGGGTATAGAAATTTAAAGTTCACTGGCTCTCATGATTCTCAGGTTTCCGGGAGGAAGGGGAAAGTCTGTGGAAAGCCATATATGGAGTTTGAGTTTCTCATTTCCCGGGGGAAACAGGGTTGGGGGGAGCCTAGCTGAAGCTCCTGGTGCAGCTCCCAACTAGAAACCTGCAAATTCTTAAATGCTACAAATACCTCTGTTCCCAAGGGAAGAACACCGGTTCCGTAAGACCCCAAATAAAGAAGTCTAAATGTTTTCTTCACTTGGTTCTAGACTTCTACCCACTTAGAATATTTTCAACGTGGTATATAAGGAATTAAGGACTGAATGATTTATATTGGCAAAAATTTTCTGGTACTGCACTCACTGCGAGAACTTCATTCAGAACCTCTAGAGACTTTATTTTAGATAACCTTGTTGGAAAGCACTCAGAAATCTAATATTGATTTTATTCTTTAACAGGTAGCTATGCTAAGTGCTTTGCCTATGTCACCACTCTTAATTTTTTTAGCAAAAAAATTTTTTTATGAAAAGGTACAGGATATTCCAGGGTGTCTTAAATTAGTCCCAAGTGATCACCAACATTAGCAAAACATTTGAAATCAGAAAACCATGATGACTTAAATTCTACCACATAATATACTTGTAAATTTATACAAAATTTCAATTCTGTTTAAATTCTGTAACATCTTTCCCTAACTAAGCTTTCAACTAAGTTTAAGTTCCAACAAGATCAATGACATTTATATTACAGCATCCCAATATAAGTTGTTCCTGGATCACCATCCTATATTCTTAAGCTCATTGTTCACCTAAATCCTATAATCTTCACAACAATCCTGCAATGTCAGTATGATTAGCCCCATTTTATATATGAAAAAAGTAAGTCTCAAGAAAGGAAGTAATTTCCCAAAGCCACAAAGAAATAAAAATTAGGAAAGTCAGGCTTTGAACTGAGGTCTCTTTGACCCTAAGGCCCACACTTTTCTATCTATAATTTTTGTCTTGTGAGAAGGAAGCTTAATTTTTCAAATAACGATAATTTTTATGTCAAATGTCCAATAGAGGGTAGAAAAATTGTACCCTATATTTTTAAACTATAAACATGAAATTCATAGTCAAAGCCTATTTCTGTGAGTGAGACAATTTTCTGCATTGTGTTTGTCTGGTTATCTATCTATGTCTTCACTTGCCAAAAAAGTCAGCAGTTATTGTGATAGATTATTGAAATATTTTTTTCCTTTCCCTATATCTATATCCTTGAAATGTGGTTTTGTAGCTTCTCCCATTAAGAAGTAGAACTTTTCCCACCTTGAATATAGGTGGCTTTATAACTTGCTTTGACTAAAGTGACAGTAACAAATATGAAGCAAGAGCAGAGACTGGAAAATTACTTGTGAACTGAACTTGCCATCTGAGTGTTTCTGGAACTCTCATGCCTTGTGAACAGCCAAGACTAGCCACCTGGAGGATGGCTCCATCTATCCAGTCTTCTCAACTCAGGACATCATAAACCAGCCAGTCCCACCTATAAACCTCTAATTGACAGCAGATGCCTGAATGATGTTTAGCAGAACACTGCAACTGCCCTTCTGAGATCACTGCAAACTGCCAACCTGCAAAATGATGAGTGAAATCAATGGTTGTTGTTTTAAGTCTTAAGTTTTTGGGTAGTTGGTTACACAGGTCTCGATAAATGATACAGCTGAGAAATATAGATTCAATTTCCTCTGCACACTGGCTTTGGCCAGACAGAATGAGAAACAGCTACTAGAGAGAAAATAGACAAGGATCATTTTTATGTGTGGATGATTGACAGTGGATGGAAGAAGAAAATTCAGATGGACCCTGCCTCATAAATTCAATTATCCACATGAAATGGGAGGTTGGGTCTTCAGAGAATGATGTGGTAAGAAAGTGAGCTAGATGAGAGTGATAAAAGTTTGAAACCTATTTTGTAGAAAAGAGAGAGATGACAAAAGATTGCTGAAAATGTTTAACATCCTACTAAATTGGAGAATCTAAAACTGTTGGGGGGATTTGGTATAGATTAACATAAACCATTCCCTGGGAGTCATGGCACTTTTGAAGTCAGGGAGCAATTTAAAGGAAGATGCATAGTATATAGCTAGCAGAATCTGGAGGTTTGATTTCAGCTCATATTATATCCCAAGCAGTTGAATTCAATCAAATTGTAGTCCAAATTTGGCTCAGGAAGAGAAGCTTTCAAAACCGTTTCATAGGGCCATGGTGGCTCAGCAGGCAGGGTTCTCGCCTGCCATGTCAGAGACATGGGTTCGATTCCCAGTGCTTGTCCATTAAAAAATAAAACAAATTGTTTCACAAAGCAAAAACTAAGCTCCTATTAGTTATTCCCTGAGTATAGTCATCAAATCATCCAGATGAAAATCAGGAGGAAGTTAAGAATTATTCGTTGGAATTTTTCTTTAGTTTCTGAATCATTACAGCCCAAAGACCAATTTCCAAAAAGGAAAAGTCCAGGCTTTTATAGCCAAACACAAACATTCCCAATTCAGGTAACATTTTCTAGCAGACATTATAGAGAAGTATTATTGAACTTCAACCATTCTTACATGATTCTGAAACTAATAGTAAGAATCTCCAATATTTATATGAATATTATGATAATTTTTGGGGGGGAATAAAAGAAAATATTTACAACATCTGGATATTCTGCTTTAAGAATCAGCTACCGAGTCTCCCACACAGCACACCATCAATTCAAAGTTTCTTGGGTTTTAATACCTCCCTTTAATTACAGTATAGGACAGGTAAATTCCATTACTATTATAACTCAACATCATCTTTGTACTTCCTCCTCATTTCCTTCTCACTTCCCTCACTTCCACCCTTCCTTCTTCAAATTTTATTTAATACTTCGATGTGACTCCATATGATCTATTGTAACAGTTCAAGTGTGACTAGGAAATGCTGCCCCATGCCCTGCCACTCTATGTCCAATTCGGTCACTCCTTATCATATTATTGTGTTTTAATTTATCTTATGGGAATCAAATTAGTTTATAGATTCATAAAGCAATCAGAACAGCATCTTGCACAGGGTAAATATTTTATGGAGTTGTTATTATTACTATTTGTAACACTTATCACCACCTGATATTAACATTAACTAGTTAATTGATTTGCATATTTATTCACTGTGATGGTTAAATCTATGTGCCAACTTGTCCAAGCTATGGTGTCCAGTTGTTTGGTGAAAAACTAGCATAGATGCTGCTGTGAAGGCATTTTTTGAATGTGATTAGCATGTGATTAGCATCTACTATCACTTGATTTTGAGCAAGATTACCTTCAATATTGTGGGTGGGCTTTATTCAATCAGCTGAAAATCTTAAGAGCAAAGAACTGAGATTTCCACAAAAAAATTCTGCCTCAAAACTACAACATCAACTCTTCTCTGAGTTTCCCACCTGTCGGCCTCTCCTAAGGATTTCAGACCTAGGACTGCAAAATCAATGCTTACCAGAATTTCTAGCCTGCCAGCTCAAAAGAGAGCCTGCAGTTTCTGTATCTCTGGAGAACCCATCTCACAAACTAGACTAAAAACCTAGGAGATCAGGGACCTTGTCTGTGTTTTTCACTACTCTATTCTTAAAACAATGCCTGGCATATAATAAGTGCTCAATAAATATTTCTTGAAGAACTAAATACCACTGAGATCCCCACAAGCTTTAGAGAAAACAAATAAATATAAGGATATAATAAATTCTAAAATGGAAATACTTTCAAAGAACAGTAGAAGGGATGATGGGACCTCTCATTTAAGGTTGGAAAGTATGCAAAATCATTGTCAGGAGTTGAATTCTGAGTTTAATTTTTAACAAAGAGGAAATTTTTGCATATAGATTTGTAATTCATAAACTCATTTTGGATGAAATTGTAAAAGAAGATATCTGAGAGTATTATGAACAATAACAGTATTCTTGTACTAAACATAAAGTCTCTAAATTGGCATGACTTGAAGAAAACCAGCATTATACTCTATACACTATTGTTTTCTAGTCATAGTGGAACATCTGTGTGAGTTGATAAAATAATAATGTAGTACTTATCATTTACTGAATGTTTATGTGTCTCAGATACTTTCTAAAGTGCTTGTCTGTTATGGAAGTTAATCTTTATAACAGTGTTCCATTTTATAAGACCAGTTTATAAAAAAAATAAACCATTGGTTGCTGTTTCGTAAGCATGTTATTTTTTATATCAGGGACTGTTACATCAGGGCCATTTCATTTATTATTTCCTTGGCCAAGAATATTTTCCTTCCATGTACTCTTATGGCTAGCTTCACATCTTAGCTAAAATACAACTTATACTAAGAAGTTTTCCTCTTTACCCCATGTACACCCTACTTCCACAACCCATCGTTGACTGTTAATATGGTAATACAATACACTGGGTCAAGCTTTCTCTGTCCTGTTTACCTAGGCATCATTAGCACCTAGATAAGCCTCTTTTTTACAAATCACTCAATAAATATTGGATGAATGATTGAGTGAAACTGGTAAATTAAAGAGTTAGGATTCAGATTCAGGTTTGGTTTTTAAATGCTTTCTCTCAACAATTTATTATCAAAAATATTATTCACTCATCTAAAGTCCATCATCTACCAATCTATATTCATACTCATATTTTCTGCATTTCTCTATTACAATTGATGAACTCACCAATGCCCAAATAATTCTTATCTGAACACCAGATCTTTCATCATTTTCAGGGACATTGATTCTGCAATTATCTCATCTCTTTGGCATGATTAAATTAAATTGATCTCTCTATATTGATCATTACCATCCTAATGAAAACATGGCCGAGTATCTAAGTTAAAAATCTGTTCACGGTTCACCATCTTATTCCAGTTACCTTAGTCATTTGTCCGGTTTCCTTCAAAGCAAAACTTTTCTTCATGACTCATCACAATCTGGAATGCAATGTAATCAATTTCACTTAAATCCAAGACACAGGTCACTAACACTCTTCCTATTGCCAGATACATCACTTTTCTATCCATCCTCATCTACTGGGCATTTTGTCTCCAGGCATTTGTCACATCTGACCATGATTTCTTTTTAAAAATGCTTTGGTAGTTCAGCTACCAAGGCAATGTTCTTCCTTTTTTTCTCTTATTTAAATAATCACACCATGTCAGTATTGATCATTTGCTCTACTGCAGATCTCAGTCATGGACTTTCTCCTTCTCTTCCCCATGTGTATTTTTCTCCCTAGGATATCTCATTCATTCCTAAAACTCTGCATTCTGTCCATACGCTGATTTCTCCCACATTAATAACAGAGACATTAATATCTTTGAACTTATGTATCTGACTTCCTGTCTAACATATTGAATATCTAACAACCATGTAAAACTGAAAATATCCAAAAAGAATTCTCCATCATCATCACCCCCCTCTATCCATCAAAAATAGTCCAATTTCCCCTCATCTACTACATTACAGTAAATGGCACCCAAAACCACCCAATTTCTTAGGCTAAAACTAGGAATCACTTTGGTTCCATTTATGTGTTCAGTCCCTAATATTAATCCATCAGAAATCTCCACATTTGCTTCCAAAATATAATCTGATCTTTTCCCATACCCTCTTTTTCCATTGATACTGCTTCTAATTCAAATTAGGCACTTTCTAAATATATGTACTTTACCTAGGTATTTCAGTTCTGGTATCTAAATTCTCTAGGGTAGGTTCCACCCACTTGTTTTCAATGATTATTTGAATTCATCTAACAGAATTCACATTTTGTACAGATACAGAATATCTCACAGATCTCAGTGTTGGGAAAAATTCAGGCCCTGGCTAGGAACATGACTAGGAAATAGAAAGTTCAAAACTAAGGTCCTTTACTGCTTCTTCTTTCAGGGTATCAGATTTCTTCTTCTGTGCTACCAAAGTACATTGATTTTCTGAGCTCAAGGTTCAAACTTGATGTACTTAAACAGTGCTCTGAACAGCCAAGTTTATATCACCTAAATATTTCATTCTCTCAGCTAGCTGTGTGAAGTATCAAAATCCAATCTATAAAATTCCTGGGGAAATTAATTTTATTGGTTGGTCCTAGTGTAGATACCCACCATTTTTAGCAATTTTGGCTGTAGTCAATGGATAGAATCATTTCAACACTTAGTAAGGACTATGGGAGAAGACTCTCTGAAAAGGGAATATAAGCAATCTTCAAAAAGATATGGTGGGAAAAAGGAAATTAAAATCATTCTGTTCCCTAAAAGCCCAATATGTTATAAAGAAAAATATACAAGTATGTAAACCAGAGAAGGAAGTCATCCAGAGGCAAGAAGCCTCAAAGAAAATCTGAAAGATATAGTACAGATAAAACCAGATTGTAGACAGCCTCAGAGGATAGACTTTAAAGTCTCTCTTCTGGGAGACAGAAATATTGCTAAAGGTTAAGAGAAGGCTACCCACCTTGGAGGGTAAAAAGAGCCTACTAATTTAATCCTATTTTGAGGGCCAAATGAAGAAGATGATACCCAATGAAGGGGTATTTGCGAGACTTACTACTTCTACATTTGTTATCAGCAACAGCTTAGCAAAATTAAAGGCAGAGAAAGTGAGACTATACCTGGTTCATTTAGGAATTAGCATCACAAGTTAAAAGAATAGAAGGACAAAATTTCCTCTGATGATGCTGGCAGTTGCACAAAACCACCCCATATACTTGAACAGAAGCTAGGCTGAATAAAAGCTATGAGACAGAAAAAAAATAAAGGTTGTTAATATAGCACTATAAAAATTTCATTAAAGGAATATACAGTTAAAGAAATATTTCCTCTGGATGATAGATAATAAAAATGGTAGTCCATTTATCCTTTCTGGCCATTCAGCTTTAAATTTTGATCAAGGATCTATAAATAGAGAAAATAAACTTTAGGCCCAGATAGAGTTTTTTTTTTTAAACACAGAGCAAAATTCTTTTTGAAAAATTGCACTGTTGGGGCTCTTATTCCAAAAATACTAATTAGCAGAGGCAAAGGTAAATTTTTAGAGGATTTTTAAATGGGATCTATTGTGGACTTGGGGCAATTGAAAAAGAAAAGAACTAAAATTTCTAATATCAGATGACATTTAGGGAATAATCTAAAGCAAACACTAAATAAGCTGAGTAAGATGGTAAAAAGGATACCATTTTATTGGGGTAAGTGGAATACGTAGTCTATTTAAAATAAACATTGATAAAAGAGAAAAAAATCATAATGGTATTTTGCGGGAAAGTGTAAAGAAACTCTTTCCAAGATGTACAAGAAAAGAACAAATGTATTAACACTCAAAATAATTTAAAATAAAAATAATATAGAATAAAAAAATTACCTATAGATATTTAGTATCTGTATGAGGTAACCAAACAAATATTATATATTCAATAACCAAGATATAATAGAAAAAGTAAGGTATAAACTAAAAAAAATCTTCATTTCCAGACCAGTTACTCGGGTCAGGACTTAAAATGTTTGAAAGGAAATATTTTACAGTGAAATATTTAATTTCAAAAAGAAAAAATCATGCAAAAAAAAAGATAAAGTTTACTACAAAGGTATTAAACGCAGACTTGTCTTAGATTACTGCCCAAATGTCAGTATAAAATATACGAAAAAGAAGAGAGATTTGAGGAAACAGAACTATCAACAAAACTGATTTATTTTAATATTAATGTGTTTAAAGAAATGATGAACATACAAATAAAATCCATTTCACTAACATAGAAACCAAATCAGTTGAAAATTAATTTTGAGAAAATTACTTTAATATAATTAGTTTAGTATAACCTACACTGTGATTATCACATTAAATTGATACTCCAAACTGCAATACAGCTTATTTAGCCAAGGAACACAACAAGGATATTAAATACCATAATTTTTTCAATTATAGCTAATGTGGTAATAAGAAAATAAATTTTGTAGTGAAAAATGTTCTAACAACTATTTCAATGAAAAATAAAAATTAATGAACTGAACAGTCTTCAAGAAGTAATGAATAGAACATCAAACAAAAGAAAAATGATCAGAAGGAGTCATTGAGAATGATAAAATAGAAATTGCTATGCTAAAAGATAACAGCTATGTAAGTTCATCAAAATGGATTTTTTTATTCTTTAAAAATAAAACAAAATACAGCCTTTTGTCATCTTAATATTTCGCATTCTACTTTTCAGTGCTTTTCTCCTATTGAGATATTTTATCTTGCTTTTGTTCAATTGTTACTATTCAAGAGTTACTTTTATATTGATTGTATATGCCTAATAATTTAAATTTATGAAAAATGAAATATAATCAATGTTTGTGTAAGTTTGAAGTATTTAGTAGTATTTCACTATCCAGCCAGCCATTATAGCCCTGATTTCTACATGGGAATAATAATAATACTGCCAATACAGTAAAGCATGAAGTAGTTAATTAATGTTAACTAATAAATATCATCATTATCATTATCTTTTTTCAGTTAGCACTCTAGTTTGTCCTTAAGGAATTGTATATGAAGGTATCCTCTGTCTTGATTATGATGACAGATTCTCTAAACAGATCAGCCTATATCAAATGCCTTTTGGAAGTCATTTTAAAAGTCTACAGAATTGATACAAGTCTCATCTACAATGAGACTTGCCTCATCTACAATGAGACACTGTGGGAATGTACCCTGGGTATTAATTCTATGGCTAATGTGAAAGTAGAATCTATGAGGGTTGCCAAATTATTGAATACAGAGGGAGAAATTGAGGGAAGAAGAATAGGTAAGATTGTGAGCTGGAGGATTTGCTAATTTGTGTTGTTATGAATTTAAACAAGAAAGTCAAAGCTGGAATTATTTAATAGAAGGTAGGGAAATTGTAAATGAATTTCAGAATTTTTGAAGGTGGAATTTTCTTAATAATCAATCTAGGAATATATGCCTGCATATTTTTGAAACTCTGAGCTGGGTGTGGGTGGGTAAAGATTGTCAGAATAGCTATAGACACAAAGACATATGAAGAGTCTCTTGGGGAGTGGGGGAATGATGACACATTTATAAATTATAACCCAAGACTATAAACTTTAAAGTCTTCTGCTCATAAGAGGTTTTCCTCTCCCAAGAAATGAAATCTTCTGGCAATGACTTCTCAGTCCTACAGCCTGGCATATTCTTAACTATTCGGGAATTGAATCAAAGTATAAAAATTTGGCATGCCGAAATGTATTTGGAGGTGGCATCACAGCCTAAAAATCTGGCCAATCATGGGATATTGGAAACCATTCCATAGTTAGAAAATATGGCATCCTCCGTATATTTAGAAATTAAATCAGAACATAACGACTTAACACATCCAAAGTGATCTAGGAAAGTTATCATACTATAGTGATTTAGAACAATTTTAAGTAGTTGGAATGACATCACTATTCAAAGCTTGACACTGGACCAGAATCACAAGTTTCAAAATATATTCTGTGATAACTTTGATAAATGTCCTTGCCATTTTAACATGCTAAAATTCTACTTAATTTCGTATTTTACATAAATCTATGAAGATCATGACTTGTAATATTTATTAATCCAACAAAGATGCTTTTCAGAATAAAAGGGACACTATTATCCTGGGTAGACAGGTAAAATTTCAGACTGTTATGAGCAAGGTTTTGCATGCTGAACTGAGATCAATATATAGGCAGACTTTGAGGACACAGTAGCAAATGACAGAAATCCAATTTAAGAATATATCAAATAGCTTAAACATAAAAGAAGAATTTATTGGTTTGCAATAGTAGTTACTCCCATTTCCCCTCAAAGAAAAGACTAGCAAGAAAAAATACAGTACATATCTAGAATTAATTTATACTCTGGCATGTGAACTCTTGTTTCTGTTCCTGTTTCAACAAATATACCCACACGTGAAAGCACATGAGGTAGGAGAATACCTCTGCAAGCTGATCTGGATTCACATTCAAAGCCCACAAAATTGAGAGGAACAAAGAGGTATTTCCCAGATCTAATTATATCAGTGAAAGATGATTTTTTGTTTAATTAAGTTTAGGGGGACAGGGTAATTATTTTCAGCCTCTCTTGGACACATGTCCATTTCTGTAGCTAGGGTACGGTGTATATTATAGAAGGGTACGTGATGGGAAGGCAGGAAAAAAATTAGCTTCTTAAGACATAACATTACATGGTCTATGTAAGTAATTTCTTCTGATTCAAGAATAATTTTCATCCTTAGCATAATACTAAGATGAAGTAGAATTATCAAAAATAATTTTTTTCACCTTTTTGTAGTATCCAAATATGATTTTTAATATATTTTGGCTTTAACAAATAAAGGCATTAAGTTGCTTAAAGGGTGTTTATTTTTATGCAATTTTTATTTAAATTTATCTTGTTAACTTCTTATTTTGAAATAATTTTGCAATCAAAGCACAATTTCCAGAGGGCAGCAGAGAAGTCCATAAATCTCTCATCCAGGTTCCCATTGACTTGGCATGTCTCCCTAATCTCTTTCAAACTATAACAATTCCGCTATCATTTTTGTTTGTTTTGTCTTTCATGAAGAGTATTGATCAGTTATTTTATAGAATATCCCTATATTTAAGTTCATATAATGATCAGAGAATTAAAAAACAAGTTGCAAACTAAAAGAAACTATTTTCCAAAAAACATCTACAAAAGGACTTGCATCCAAAATATAAGAAAGACTATTAAAACTCAACAAGAAGAATACAGTATAGGTAAATAATGGACAAAATGTCTGAAAAGACACCACACTATATAGGACACACAGATGGTAAATAAGCATATGAAAAGTTTCTCAATGTCATTTGTCATTAGGTAAGGGAAAATTAAAAGCATGAATACCACTACATACCTATTAGTATGCCTAAATTAAAAAAAAAAGTGACAATGCCAAATGCTGATGAGGATGGAGCAACAGGAACTCGCAGTCATTGCTAGTGGCAATGCAACATGATGCCAACATTTTGGAAGAAAATTTGACAGTACTTAAACTAAACATAATTTTATCCTGTAATCAATTTATTTGGTATTTAGCCCAATGGGTTTGAAAACTAATGAACATGCAAAAACTGGGCATACATATTTACATCAACTTTATTCATAATTTTCAAAAATTAGAAGCAGCCAAAATGTTCTTCAATAGGCAAATGGATGAACAAATTATAGTTTAGCAATACAACGGAATATTATACAGCAATAAGAAGAAATGAGCTATCAAGCCATGAAAAGACATGGATAACACATAGCATGCATGTTGCTAAATGAAAGAAGCCAGTCTGAAAAGGCTATACATATTTTATGATCATAATTACATGATATTCTAGAAAAGCATAGCTATAGATACTGCAGAAAGCTTAGTGGTTGCTATGGGTTCAGGGAGAGGGAGAGAGGAATCAACAACTGTGAAACTATTCTGTATGATATTGTAATGATTGATATATGGCTGTGAATTTGTCAAAATCCATTTAAATGTGCAACACAAAGAGTGAATACTGTAAATATGGACTGGAGTTAATAAGAATGTCCTCATATTGGTGTATTAGTTTCAGTAAATGTGCCACACTAATGTAAGACGTTAATAAGGTAAAACATGTAGTAGGAGAAGGGAACTCTGAAATTTCTGCTAATTTTTCTATGAACTTAAAACTGATCTATAAAATGAAGTATATTAATTTAAAAAATGACTTAGCAACTTATATATATATATATATCTAATATATAAATTAAGAAAACTCAGTGTTACAGTTGTGTTTCTTTTTAAAACCTGTAAAAATTTCAATATAACTTTGTCTCTAATTTTTCTCTATGATAATCAGATTTCTCAGTGACATTAAATATGAGATCAGTTTCAACTTTGTATTATTATATTTCTATTATTGATTTCTATCTTACTTCCATCATGTTCAGAAATGTAGTCTGCTGATTCTAATCTGTGAAAATTTTCTCAGACACCCTAATATTTTGTGAACATTAAATGTGTTCTTAAAAATTGCAAATGTTAATGTGGAATAATATATGTCCATTACATTAACTTAGTTAATTATGGTTTTCAATTAATATTTTTGTGAATTTGTTTCTGAAATGAGGTGTGCTAAAATCTTCCATTCAGATGATTATTTAAATATTTGCACATGTATTTGAAACAATGTTTTCTGCAATGTGCTCTGCAACTATATTACCAAATGCAAGTAAGTTTGACATTTTTATGTTTTTCTTACACATTTGAACTTTGTTATAATATCAACCACACTGTACAAAATGTTGCCTTTAGATTATTTTTACGATATAAAAAGGGCTATGCATGCATGCACACACACATGCAAGTTCTTTTTCGGTCATTAGTTTCCATGCTTATATTTTGATTTACTTTTTTAAGTTTCATAGATGTTTCTTATATAAAGATATTTAATTACATATTTTATTCAGTCTCTGTGTCTTTAAACATAAGCAATTGATCCATTTACATTTATTGTATTTATTAATATTTTTGTAATTTCATTATATTTAAATTATAAATATATACATCTATATTTTGTATTGTATATTTTGTACATTCATTGCCCATCATTGTTGATTTTTCTCTTCTTTCTTACTTTGTGGAATGCTTATTTTATCTGATTCTATCTTTCCCTGTAAAGTTTGAGTTAAAAAATTGTATTGTTTATCCTAGAAATTTTAGTATGCACATTTAACCTGCTAAATATTATGGTAATTCCTTATATTCCCAAACACCACAAGAGACATAAAACTTTAAATTTCACCATTTCCTCCTGATTTACTTTAACTTTTAATCCCACAATTTATAAGTACTAATGTTTTATGTGATGACTATTTGTTACATTTATCCAGAAATAGCAACTTGTCTAGATCATCTTTCAGTAATAGGAACTTCTACTTTAGAACTGATTTGTACTCAATGCAGTAACATTTTTTAGCATTTGTTTTAAGTTAGGAAAAGTTGGTGACAAAACTTTAGTTTATATCTTCTAAAAATATCTTTATTCAGCTACATTTCACAAAAGCACATGAATATTTGTCAAATTAGTTGAGTCATGGATTGAATTAAATAAATTTTTTTAAATAAATTCATACTGACCATTATAAAGATATGTCAATTTTTAATTATCACAGCAAATGATCTTTAAAATTATTTCAGTTTATTAGCTTAATGTCTAGCACAGTTTCATTTCTTTACCTACTTTAATTTATTTTTCTTTTTCTTATATACCTATTTTAAATCACAATGCAATATTTTATTTGCTTTTAAAACCACTTTATAATCTTAAGAGGAAAAAGAATGTGAATACACAGATGACTATATCAAATATTGGTTAATCTATACTTATTGCTATTTCAAACCAGCTGCTTTCAGGTATATCTAGTCAAAGCAAGAATATACACATGTTCTGCTGACCCACTGGTAATACCACATTTTAATAATACCAAGAAAGAGTAACTGATTTAGTCAGCTTTCTTCTGTTTTGGCCCTGGTTCTCTGCTTATTGAATGAGTATTGATTAACAGAGGAGAAACCTCCACTGAGGCAAAGCTTAACCTTTTGAAATTTGGAAACTTTTTCTCTTTCCAAAGTATTATCTAGAAATTCTGTCCCGGTAGGCTCCAAAGATTTGTAGTGTCTGGGGAGTACAGTCTCAAAGTTGTGAACATTTGAATATGTTTTGTTACTACAAAATTTTTCTGAAGCAGATTAAGTTCAGGGATGCTTTAGTAAGAAGTTGTCATGTTTAATGAATATTCATGAACCAAAAACAGACTTACAGGAATGAAATGTAGACATAAGACTTTAGATAAGAAAAATCAAATAGGTTAAAGGTACATACAAACTCTGCTGATATTAAATTTCTGAAAAGGCAAGCATTATTTTCTTTATAATAAGCTGCTTCTTATACAATGTTTAAAGGCAAACAATCAACTATCTTATTATAACTTCCAATATTAAATTTTGGCAAAAGTGTAATAGAAGGTTCCTTAAAATCATTTCCTTATAAGAGAAAATATGTTTCTAAATAAGCACAATCACAACTCCATAATCAAATTCATATTAATGAAGGTGAGAAATGCACTGTTTGGAGTGCAAAATGGCAGAGTAGAAAATTTTATAGTTCGCTTCCTCCACTAGAAAAATGAATGAACCGGAGAAAATGATTAGAATTTACTTAGTTGGTAACACATGGAATCAAACTGGGCATCTAAAACAACTACAGGAGTGACAGTGGAAGTGAGAGGTTACCAAGAGTTCAGCTTTTGTCATTGAAAGCATGGACCTCTGACAAGCCCCGTTGTCAGAGCCCTGCAGCAGCAGCAATGGGAGTTCAATTCACCCTAGGAAATCCCTGAGGGACCAGTGCTGGCACCAGTCTTGGCTCTCCGGCAGCAGCAGCTTCTGGTTTCCTACTATCATCTAATGGTCTAAAAAGCCAGCATACCACTTTTTTTTTGTTTGTTTTTTAGGGGAGCACGGGAAGAGTGTTGGTTATTATTTGCTTTCCCTTTTTTGTAAAGTTTGCTCTGTCAGATCCCCAAAGGACAAGCACAGAAACTGGAATAAGTTTCAACCTCAACAACAGCAGCTTTCAACTTCCCACTGGCACATAATGAGAGACTTGGAAGGTAATCCACTTTCTTTTCCTTTTCTTTACTTAGTTTTCTGTATGTGTGTTTGTGTGGGGGGAGGATGTTTCGTCTGTTAATACTTCTTTTTGCCCCTTTTTTCTCTCATTCTTTTCTTGCTCTTGTTCTTGATTTGTCAGACTGAGGAATGGGAGAATGACATTTCTAGAGTGGCTATAATATAATATTCTGTATGTCCCATTCTCAACAAAAAAATTATGAAGCTTACAAAGACAAAAGTATGACCCAGTCACAGGAAAATGAGAATACAATGGAAACTATTCTGGAGGAAGCTTAGTCTCTGAATTTATGGATTGAGGAGCTTAGTTCAATGAAATATAAGCTATGTGCATAGATTTGACCAAAATGTTGTTGATTTCCCTGAGCAAATGCACTAATGAATTTTGAAAAATCATGTTGTGTTATAAAAAACATTTGTACACATATTTTAGGAACAGAGAAGAAAGAGAGCTTCATTTCCTTCATTGCATAGTGGAGGATGTGATGAAGTAAAGAAATCACAGATGAAAAATTGATAGCCATACTTGGAGAAGGGGTTTGATTAAGAAGCTCCATAGAGAATTGCTGACATTTCCTTCAATAATGAATCAACAATATGATATGAACATGAAATTAAGAAAATAATGTTTTCTTCTGGGCATGACGTTTGAAGAGTGAAATACACAAACTGAGCCTCATTCAATTTCGATCAGTCATATCAGTAAGTATATTTGTAATCCAGGAATGAGATTTTCATCCTTCTATTAGATGACAACTAACTAATAAAGAAATCTGTTCCTCCTCATCACATTCTTGTACACACACATGCACACTCTCTCACACACACACATACCTTGTTGTTTTTCTACTCATAATGATCATGACAAGTTTTTTCTCTTCTACTATTAGGAGTTCAAACTCAAGTCTTAGTATTCTTAGTAGAGCCATTCTTATAAGTATTTTTCGAGAAACAAAGAAAACCTTTTAATTGTGCAATTTTATGTTAATATACTCTAGTATAAATTCACTTACATTTTATTTCATATTGCAAGACCCATATCATCTTAGAAAGCAACAATGGGCACTTCATTTTGCAACTATTTTCATCATCATCATCATCATCATTATCATCATAACTGTTATTGAGATCATTACCAAGAAGTCTGGTATAGGGTGTAAGACTCCCAGGCATTGTGGGACATGACTTCTGGTCCTAGCATCATGGTATTGAGAAGACCTTGTTGACCAAAAGGGGGGAGAGAAATGAAACAAAATATGGTTCAATAGCTAAGAGATTTAAAATAGAGCAAGAGGTCATTATGGAGGTTACTCTTATGCAAGCATCAGCCAGATATGCCATAGTATTCAAAGCCCCAACTAATAGCATTCCTGAAAACCCTGAAGAATACCTGGGGTCTACATAAGACTCTATAAAAGTCTTTTTGAGTAAGTTTATTTATTCAGAAACTTAAGGCATTCAGATTGTTCCTGTTCCAGAAAAGCCCTGAAACCCCGAGGTAACAGTCTCTCCAAAAACATTAATGAGTTTCATTCCCTAACTCCATAAGATCAATTCCCCTTTCTAGCATGAAGAAGTTAAAAATGGTCATTACTCAGATATCCCTGAAGATTGAGAGAAAGATTAAATGAGAGGAAAGAAGTGCAATTGAGAAATAAGATTTGGCAAATGATTATGACTACTGACTCAATATATAGATATTTGTTTTTAGTTTCTAGTGTATTAGAATAGCTAGAATGAAATACTCGAAATTGTTGCACTATGATACAGTAGCTGTGACCTTTGATGATGATTGTATAATAATATAACTTTTGTCATGTGACCACATGACTACAAAGGCCTTGTGGCTGACAGTCCCTTTTGCATAGGTTAATGGAACCTGGGTGATAAGGGAGAGGTTAGAAGAAGCTGCCATGGGTGACAAAGAAAGCAAGTACCAATGATCACTGGCAGCCAGCTCCAGAATGCTAGTCTTCAGAAAGAAAGCATCACCTTGATTTGGACTTTGGTCTAGAAACCATGAGCTTTTAAAAATTCCCAGTTTTAAGCAACCCATTACATAGTATTTTGCTTAAGCAGCCCAGGAAACTATAACACAACACTTGAGGTGTATCTCCTTGAATGAGCCTAAAACATCTGCCATTTTGGATTTAAGAGACCAATTATATTGAATACATGCCCTTCATATATCTTCATATAGGCAGATGTGCAATATACTTCCTTGGAATGCCTTTTTAAAAAAATAGTCTCTAGTCTTCAGTCAAGAATGTATATTCTAGACTTGTTTGTCTACTTACCTATAAAACTTCACCAGAGATTTGATCTTTCTCAAGACCTTCCTTAAGTTTTCTTTCAAATTTTTTTTCATTTTAAGTTACTTTTATGCTTATTTTCCACTACAATCATTACATTAGTGTTTAGAATATTTGATAAATATAAAAGTCACAATGAGAAGTGTACTGTGTTCATTAGTTCCTACCCTAAATTAGACTAAGCAGAGTTTTAAAACATAATTTCATCTGTGGATTTTAATACCTATGGTAGGTACATTTCATTTATCCAATTAAATATATTTTCAGACCATTTATACTGAGATAGACAGGTAATTCAGTTAAAGAGGAAATTTGATTTTCACAGACTCTATCAATTATGCAGTAAATTTTGCTTTTGTTTACTGTACAAGAATCATAAAAATGTTTTATACACATAATAGAATGTTGTTATTATCAGAGAAGTCCAATATTCAAAATTTAATTAAGCTTTATTTCATCACTTATAAGTAATGAAATAATGTCATGGATACCTGTAAAATGCTGTGCTTTTTTAATCTGCTTTTATGAATACAAAATTTTAATGAACCATACCCTTCAATGGAACAAGTTCAATAGCTTAATTATTTGTGCTTTTCTTCATTTAATATGTGATCCAGAGGATTAATGTTTCCATTTTCTGCACGATTGATAAAATTAAGTGTTTGTCTTTGATGTGATCGTTTAAGAGTCGTGTATACAAAAACTTAGCCCATATGGTTCTCAATACTCTATCATTATGGCAGTTGAAATAGGTGAGTAAGGTAAGAGATTGGCTTTATGAAAAATGAAATTCAAATTAAATGTACACAAATTAATTGAATTATCTCTTGCACTCTTAAAAACCTTTACACATAGTTAACTTCTTCGGATATTTTTTTTTCTCTAATAAAAAGAACAGGACTCCTTGGAAAAATGACTCATGCTAGGACTGGAATAGGAAATATATAAGATAGGCCAGGAGCATCTCATGGTGCCAGAAGTTAAGAAAGTGGTCAAAATGAATCACATCAAAAAAGAACACAATTAATGTGGTATGTCAAATGGTCTCATGAGCCAACTGAAAGATTTCCCAGTGCCACATCTGGGACAACTTAGGCAAAAAAGAGAAATAAACTAATATTGGATTATAACCCAAAGTATAAAACAAATGTCCATGAGTCCAAACTCATATTTATAGCTCAATTAATAATTAAGAGGAAGAATGGCTAAACTGCTTGAACAGTAGAGATATAGATATTCTACCCTGAAGAATATGGAAACTAACTCCTTAAGTGTGGTCTGTACACAGACACTTCTTTCCAAAGAGTACAGTAGGGAAAGGGGGAAGAAAAGAGTAACTTTCCAGCAGAGAAATTTGACAAACATTGCCTCAGTCAAGTGCTCAGGATTCACATGAACAATGATGTTATGTTAAAAATGTGTACCTCCAAAAATGCACAACCCCAAACTAATTATGAGCAAAACATCAGGTTAATTGCAATCAAAATGCATTATAAGAAATGTTCAACCAGTACTCTACAAAACAATCCAGGTAATCAGAAACAAGAAAAGTCTGGAAAGAAAATGTTACAGCCAACAGAGCAAGGAAACATGGTGATTAAATGCAATGTGATGGCTTACATGAATTCTTGAACAAAAAATGGTACTAGGTGAAAACTAAGGAAATTTGAACAAAGTATAGATTTAGGTTAATAATAGTATATCAATATTGTCCACTTATGTGACAATACCATACTTATGTAATAATGGGGAACACTGATTACGGGATAAGGGAATTCTTTCTATTAAATTTGATATTTTTTTGTGAAAATCTAAAACTGTCCTAAAATTTAAAAAATTACTTAAAAATATATAGTTTTAATTAATATAAAATTTATTTTTTCTTGAAGGAATTACATGAACTTTTCTTTTTCATTAATAAAATGCATATAATGAAACAGTACAGTTAGTTCATGCCCTCACCAAAATTTACTAATATCTCAGATTATGTTTAGGCTATTCAGATTAAATATGGGTTCACAAAGTTCTGGATGCTGGATGTTGGGGATTAAATCATGGTCTCCACAAATGGAATGTTTAAGTCCCAACTGTGGGTGTGAACCCATTTTTCAACCAGACCTTTGAAGATGTCCCCAAACTGAATGAGGGTAGGCCTTTATCCAAAACAGCTAAAGTACTTATAAGCAAAGAAAATTGGATCCAGGAAGCAAAGCCACAGGGAGCACCCAGAAACTGCAAGCTAATGGAACCCAGAAGAGAATAGAGAAGAAACCACCATGTGTGTTGCCATGTGACAGAAAAGTCAAGTTTGAAGGATCATGGTAGCTTGTCCCAATGCCTCAATCTTCAGCGAGAGAGCATTGCCTTGTTGATGCCTCAATTTTGGACTTTTAGTCTCACAAATATGAGCACATAAATTCCTGTTGTTAAAACCAACCCATTGGGCAGTGCAACAGTGGCTCAATAGGAGAGTTCTCACCTACCATGCTGGAGACTGGGTTTGACTCCTGGAGCCATGGAATTAAATAAATAAATAAATAAATAAATAAATAAAATAACCCAACCCATTGAGGTTGCATGGGTACTTCAGTGGCAGAATGCTCACCTTCCATGTGGGAGACCCAGGTTCAATTCCCAGTCCATGCACCCCCCAAAAAGAAAAACTAGATAAACCAGCCCACTGAATGGTATTTGTTTTAGCAGATGGGAAGCTAAAACATGGGATACATTCATCACTATTGGGGTATTACTGCTTCTAGGTCATTTCACTTGACAGAACAAGGATATATATGTGTTTATATCAGCCTGTTTATATATGTGCACTCATAAATATTTCCATATATAATCATATGTATCAAAATATTAAGTTAAATGTGAATCGACACTGATGCCTACAACTCCAACCCATTATAACATGGATCATTATAGTCTCTCTTTTCTTACCTATAACCTCCCACACTGACAGTGAGAAACTTGGCTCCCACCACCCACCATTCATTTATTTAATTGTTCAATTACTGTCCATCATTATAGTAGTGTCAGAATTGCTGTCGCTTACCCTTGTTAGAAATATCTTCATCAAATTAAGTAGATCTTATGTCCAGTTCATTTTGTTCTCATTCTTAGAAACTCCACTCATTTTCAAAGTTTCCTAGATCAGCACACTTCCCTGACGTTGCTTCATGTATTTGTAACACAGTTAGATTCTTTTGTCACATTCTGCATTCTATCCTAGGATTTCTCTAATCATCTAAATGATTTTTTTAATTTGCATACATTAAAGTTCACGCTTTTGCTGTCAAGTTGTTACTTTGACAAATGTGTACAGTTGTGTATCCACCATTACAGTAGCAAGCAGAATAATTTCAATGCACAAAAAAAGCCTGTGTTTCACTTATTACCTTCCCCAAACCTCCTAAACCCCTGGCACAACTGATCTGTTTATTGCCTTAATAGTTCTTCATTTTGCAGAATGTCATACACATGGAATCATACAGTACATAGTCTTTTCAGAGTAGTTTCTTTCACTTAGCAATATGCATTTAAGATTACCATGTCTTCTCATCACTATTTCATTCATCCATTGAATGTTTGTACCACAGTCTGTTTAATCACTCACCTATTGAAGGGCCTTTTGGTTGATTCTACTGTTTGCAATATGACAAAGCTGATGTAAACATTCAAATGAAGGTTTTCGAGTAGACAAAAATTCTCAATTCATTTGGGATAAATACCTAGGAGAGTGATTGCTGAAACATAGGGTAAACCTATGTTTATTTGGTAAGAAATCGCCAAAATAGTGCATCACCACCAACAATGAATTAGAATGACTATTGTTCCATATCCTTGCCAGCAATTTGCATCATCAGGCTTTGGGATTTGGTCATTCTATTAAGCATGTATTGATATCTCATTATTCTTTTAATTTACATTTACTTCATGACAAAAGATTTTAAGTGTATTGTTATATGCTCACTGGCCATCAGAAAATCTTCTTTGGAGAGGTATGTGTTCAGATATTTTGCATACGTATTTTCATTGGATTATTTATATTCTTATTTTTGAGTTCTAAGAATTCTTTGAATAGTTTGGAAATGATATGATATTTTTAAACTGCGATAATTAATTGTGTGTGTCAGCCTTGCTAGATTATGGTGTCCAGGTTTGGTCAAGCCAACATGGCCCTGATTGTTACTGTTATGGTATGTTGTAGATTGAGGATTTGATCATATCTAGGGCTGATTGCATCTGCAAGGAAGATTTTCCTCAGCCATGAGAAAAGTCTTATCATCCAATATATTGTAAGTCTTAAAGCCAGAACTAAAGACTTCAGAAGTCAGAAAGAAGAATTTCTGCCTATACTTCAGCTATCTACCTTCTCTTAGGAAATTCAAACTCACCTTCACTGTAGTTTCCAAGTTGCAACCTGCTCTATGGAATATGAACTTGCCAATCCTCATGGTCATGTTAACCAATTCCTATAATAATAATTGATCGTATATAACCTGCAGGTTCATTTTTTTCTTAGAGAACCATGTCTATCACATAATACTTTTTCTGAGTCAGTGGCTTTTATTTTCCTTCTCTTAATGTCTTTCACAAAGCAGAGATTTTAAATTTTAATAAATTTTTCAATTTTTTTTGAATTTATCAATTTTTTTCTTTTACAACTTTTGTTTTCTATGTTGAATTTAAAACATTCTCACCCAACCCAAAGTCAAATGCATTTCTCCTATAATTGTTTCTGGAAATTTTATAGTTTTGCATTTTACATTTGTATGTTTGCATATATAATCTATTTTGAGTTAAGATGTAAAGCCTGTCTAGCTTCTTTTTTTCTCTTCTCTTTTGTTTATGGGCATTCAAGTTTTCTGGACTCATTGTTCATTTTCTTCAATATTGCATTGTCACTTCTAAGTTCTTTACCTTTACCTTTCAATACCAAGTTTCTATATAAATTTCATTTTTTTGGATATGTACAAATTATCTTCATGGGATTTAGAATGGAATAGCATTGAATCTACAGACTATGTTAAGAAGAATGACATTTTAACAATATTAAATTTTCAGTCTATGACATAGATTCCTCGGTGATTTATACTTTTCTACATACAGATTTTTTACCATGATTGTATTGACTTATGCATAAGCATTTCAATTTCTCTGAAGCAATTGTAAATGCTATTGTTTAATTTTTACTTCAAATTCCAATTGCTCATTTGTTGGTATGTAGAAAAGAAATTTACTTTTGTGTATTGACCTTGCATCCTGTGAACTTGCTGTACTCTCCTATTAGTCCAGGAATTTTCTATATTCTTTGAGATTTTATGAATAGACATCATGACATTTATGAATAAATGCAGCTTTACTTCTTCTTTTCCAGTTTGTATACTTATTACTTTTGCATGTATTATTGCTTTAGTTAAGTCATTCAGTAAATGTTGAATACTAGGAGTGAGATAGAATATCCTTACCTTGTTTCTGATTTGACGGGAGAAAGCTTCTAGTCTCTCACCATTAAGTATGTTATTAGCTGTAGACTTTTTGTAGATATTCTTTATGAATTTAAGTTCTCTCTCTTCCTAGTTTGCTGATAGTTTTGTTATGGATGGTTATTGAATTTTTTCGACTGACTTTAATATCATATTAATTGATATAAAGTGTGTTATATCAATTGATTTTCAAATGTTGCACCAGCTTATATATCTGGAATATATCCTATTTGTCCATAGTTTTTATATGTCATTGGATTAAGTCTGCTAATATTTGTTAAGGACTTCTACATCTTCATTAGTGAGGGAAATTTATCTGTAGCTTTCCTTTCCTGTAATCAGCTGTTTTGTTTGTTTGTTTGCTTGTTTTCTATTAAGGAAGTGCTGTTCCCATGAATGAATTAGGAAAAACGTCTTCTGCTTAGGTTTTCTGAAAAAGTTTGCAAATAATTCATATAATTTATTTCTTAAATGTTTGGTAGAAATCACCAATGATATTGTCTCATCTGGTGCTTTATTTTTGCAAGATTATTAGCAATGTATTCAATTTCTTTAAAAGACATTAGACTGTCCAGGTTATCTATTCCTTCTTATATAAGTTTTGGTAATGTCTTTCAAGAAGTTGGTCCATTTCAACTGAGTTATCAATTTGTGGGCCTAAAAATTTCATAATAATATCCCTCTATCTTATTAAGGTCTATGGTATGAATAGTGATGATTCTTCTTTCATTTCTGATATTTGCAAAAAAAAATTGTTTAGTCTGACTAGAGGTTTATCAAGTTTATTGATCTTTTCAGTGAACCAGCTTTTGTTTTTATTGTTTTATTCTCTCGGTTTCCAGTTTCAAATTCACTAGTTTCTAATATTTATTAGTTTATTTTCTTCTCCTGGTTTTAGGCTTAGATGTTCTGCCACTCTTGTTTCCCAGGAGAGAGAAATAAACACTATAGTTCTGACTCTAAAATTAACTTAGGTAATCATTGCTTTGTGATGCTGAGATATCATAGAGTTGGCGTTAGATTTTTTTAAAATAAGTTTCTGAAATTAAAATTTGCTTCACTAAGAATTAAATTAAAAATATATTTATATGTAGATATATGAAGGTTGTTCATGTAAAACTGTAGCTCTTACCTGAATAAATTGGTAAACTGCTATTATTTGAAAGTTGTAAATTTTGTATATATAACCACACTAATGTATATTAAACATTTAGTTTGAATTTAGCATGAATAAAATTTCATCATATTTGCTCTAGTAACCCAGTTACATGAAATGGAAATTTATTTTTAAAAGGTTATGTTAAACATGACACACTGATAACCCTTAAAGTATAAAAATATGAAAGTGATCTGAATAGGTAGATGTCTCAAAAAATGTTTCTATCATGATTACCATATTCAGGTTTAAGATAATAGGGAAGAATGATCCAAGAAAAGGACTACCTAAAGGCATGATTCATCATTTTAAGACCATTTAGTTTGATTATTGAAAACACCTTTTATTTTAAAAGACCACAACCTGAAGTCTTCTGGGAAAGAAAAGACAACGACTTAAATCTTTTGATAATTTAAGATAGTTGGTTAAAAGGAACTGAGATTGTACACTTTAATAGAAGCTGAAAATATTTTAAAGTCCAGTGATCACCAGAGCCTAGAGATTTAACAATGACTATTTTGTTCAGCAAGGTTCTGTCTAGGAACTCTTGTCTTTCCTTTGCTCTGGATGTCTCATAACAAATAGTGTGTGAAAATTGTCCAGCTTTCTTGTTTATTGATTCCAAAGCTATTATGCAAGCCATTTTCTCAGTAATTGAAATTCCCATGATCAATGCTAAATCTATTTTGTGGCTGTCATTCTTTTTTATTTTCCTCTGTACTCTTTCTTTACCTTATTTTTCCTAATACTCTCTGCTAGAGTAGAATAACCCTTGCCATTGATTCAGTCCTACGTTATGTAAATGATATTGCCCTCATGGGCATAGAGGATTGTAAAGCCTATTTTACATTTGGTAGTACAGGTTACTCTTCTATTTGGCTTGAGTTTTACAGAAAATCTCCTTAAATTTATATAGGTGGTCTACAGTACAATCTTTACATACATATGAAAAAAATACCTTTAATTTAGATGTTTTTGAATGTTAATAGTTTTAATTTTTCAATATTTCTAATATTCAATGATTATATGGACTCAATAGTTATTAGAATGTTGAAAATAATTCATGATTTCTTTTGTGAAATAAGGCAAATGGAATGTTCTATAATAAAGTGAGAGAAATTATCGTGTGGTGAAAGTAATATTCTAGTATTAGATTTTTTTAAGTCACAAGTCTTACATTATATTTTACTAAGAATTAATAATACTATGTGGTTTTTAAAATCTAATAAAAGAGGACAAATATATTGACATTTTAACTTACATTTAAATGCTGAGGATTCAGCATTAATAGCCTTTTTTAGGATGCCTTATAATTTGTCTTTATATTACTAACTTAAGATGGTATTTAGATTTTTTTCTGTTTAACTACAGGTTTTCAAACTATTCTTCTTATCAAAAAAAGGTTTAAAATTAAAAATCATAAGTTAAGAGCAAAGAGTTTTCTTTATTAACTGGATGCTAGGATTGCAGTGTATTTTCTAGGAAAGCTAAACCAAATCAACCAACATGTAATGAAAGCTTTTAGAAAGACCAAAGTGTATTCATTTTAGGTATAAATGAGATGCCCATTTCTTAAAGTTAGAGAAAGTACAATTTTGACCAATTTTTTTTTCTTGGAGATATAAACTATATCAGTTCCTCTACTTTATGTTTCATTTTCCATTCTTTTAATTATTAATACTTTTCTCTGAATCATTTTCAATTTTTCTAGTTTTCTCTTGCAACAAGAAAAAATGACCTGTTTTATAATATTAAGTAAAATACTTAGCATCTGTTTCAGTTTGCTGAAACTGCAAACGCAATATACCAGAAATGGGTTGTCTTTCACAATAGGGATTTACAAATTTACTATTCTAAGGCAATGGAAATGTCCAAATTAAGGACATCCTGTCCAT
>PVIY010026795.1:0-34919 GCA_004026745.1 Myrmecophaga tridactyla | reverse complement strand
AAAAAAAACATAAGAAATACTATAAACAACCATATGTCAACAAACTAGTCAACTTATATGAAATGGTCAAATTTATACAAACACATGAACAACCTACACTGACTCAAGAAGAAATAGACCTCAACAGACCAAGCACAAGTAAAAAAATTCAATCTGTCATCTAAACTCTTCATACAAAGAAAAGCCCATGGCTTCACAGGGGAATTTTACCAAACACTCAGAAAAAAAACAAAAAACAAAAAAACTAACACCATTCTTGTGCAAAAATTGTGGAAAAATGAACACTACCAAACTCATTTTATGAAATTAATACCACTCTAATACCAAACTGGATAAAGACATTACAAGAAAGGAAAACTATAGGTCAACCTCCCTAACAAAAACGGATGCAAAAATTCTCAACAAAGACTTCTGAACTGAATCCAATGGTATGTTAAAAGAATTATACACCACAAACAAGTCAGGTTTTTCCAGGTATGCAAGTGTGGTTCAACACAAGAAAATCCATTAATGTAATTCAACACGTTAACAATTCAAAAGGGAAAAATTACATGATCATCTTGACTGAAGCTAAAAAAAATTTTGACAAAATTCAGCATCTTTTTCTGATAAAAACACTTCAAAAGATGGGAATAGAAGGAAATTTCCTCAATATGATAAAGGGCATATATGAAAAACCCACAGCCAGGATCATTCTCAATGGTGAGAGACTGAAAGCCTTTCCACTAAGATTGGGAATGAGACAAAAATGCCCTCTATCATCACTATTATTCAACATTGTGTTAGAAGTTATAGCTAGAAAAATCAGGCAGAAAAAAGAAATAAAAGGCATCCAAATCAGAAAGGAAGTAGTAAAACTTTCATTATTGGCAGATGACATGATCCTATAATACTTGGAAAATCCTGAGAAATCTATGACAAAGGCCACTTGAACTAATAAACAAATTCAACAAAGTGGCAGGGTACAAAATAAATGTACAAAAATCAGTAATGTTTGTATACACAAGTAGTGACCTAACTGAGGAGACAACTAAGAAAAAAAATCCATTCACAATAGCAACTAAAAGAATCAAGTATCTAGGAATAAACTTACTCAGGTATGTAAAGGACCTGTACGCAGAAAAGTACAAAACATTGCTAAAAGAAATTAAAGAAGACCTAAATAGGTGGAAAGACATTCAGTGTTCATAGGTAGGAAGGTTAAGTGTCATTAAGATGTCAATTCTACCCAAATTTATTTACAGATTCAATTCAAGAACAATCAAAATTCCAACAATCTACTTTGAAGACTTGGAAAATCTAGTTATCAAGTTTATTTGGAAAGAAAACGGGCCTCAAATAGCCAAAAACATCCTTAAAAAGAGGAATGAGGTGGAAGGACTTACACTTACTGATTTCAAAGCTTATTATAAAGCCATAGTGGTCAAAATAGCATGATATTGGCACAGAGGTAGACATATTGATCAATGGAATTGAATTGAGAGTTGAAGAAGCTAAGCCTACCTATAGGTATGCCTGAGAGTTGCTTCCATAAAACTTCTTTTATTGCTCATATGTGGCCTCTCTGTAAGCTGGACTCTGCAAGGAAAATTATTACCCTTCCCCCTATGTGGGATATGACTCCCAGGGATGAGCCTGGCCCTAACACTGTGGGATCGACAATGCCTTTCTGAGTAAAAGGGGGAAAAGAAATGTAACAAAATAAGGTATTTTGGCTATTCTGGAGGTTACTCTTATACAAACTTCAGCTAGATATTGCTATTTGCTATGGCATGCCAACCCCCAACCAACAGTATTCTTATAAACCCTAAAGAATACCCAGGGCACTGTCTAAGACTCTGTAAAAGTTTCATTCTCTAAATTTATTTCTCAGAATCCTAAAACCTCCAGATGTTCCCTAGGCCAGGTAAGCCCTAAAACCCAGAGTTACTAATTCTTCCAAGAATATCAACCAGTTGCATCTCCACACCCCCTAAAGTCAACACCTCTTTTCAACATGAAGAAGTTAGAATTGTCATTGCCTAAATATTGCTAAAGACTGGGAGAAGAATCAAAAGAGAAGGAGTAGTTGTAATAGAAAAGTTATGATTTAACAAATGAGTATGACTATTGTATCATTATATTTATACTCCTTTTTAGTCACCAATGTCTTAGAGTAGCTGGTAGGAAATACCTGAAATTGAGGAACTGTAACCTATACTATAAATTGAAATTTGTTCTATAATTATTTGTTAAAATGTAGTTTGAAATTTACCACTTTTTTGGTATATATGCCCAAGAACTCTGAAAGCAGCAAGGGAAAAGCAATTCACCACATATAAGAGACACTCCAGAAGACTTAGTTCCATTTTCTCATCAGAAACCATGGAGGTGAGAATGCAGGGTATGATATATTTAAGGTATTGAAAGAGAAAAACTGCCAGCCAAGAATTCATTATGCAGAAAAACTGTCCTTCAAAAATGAGGGAGAGTTTAAAAATTCACAGGTAAATGGAAACTAAGAGAGTTTGTTAATAAGATATCTGCCCTTCAAGAAATACTAAAGGGAGTTCTGCAGGCTGAAAAGAAAAGAAAAAAAGAGAAAGGTCTGGAGGAGAGTGTAGAAATGAAGATTATCTGTAAGGGTAACTAAAAGGATAAAAAGAGAGAGAAAGAGAGAAAAAAAGATATGTCAAATAAAAGCCAGAAGATATTTTGGATGGATTGTATGGTATGTGACAGTATTTTGAAAAAACTGTTTTTTAAATAAAGCCAAAGGATAAATTGGTTGAAGTAAGTCCTGCCATTACATAAATAATGTTGATTGTTAATAGATTAAACCCCCCCCAATCAAAAGATTGGGGGAATGGCAGAATGGATAAAAAAAAATAAGATACATCTTTTTGCTGTTTATAAGAGACTTTATTTGGATCCAAACATACACATAGGTTGAAAGTCAAAGGCTGGAAAAAGATATTCCACACACACAGTAACCAAAGCCAGCTAGGGTAGATATACAAATATCAAATAAAATAAACTTTAAATGCAAAAATGTTATGAGACAAACTTACTTATATAGTGAGAAAAGGGAAAATTCACCAAGAAAAAATAACAATCATATATATCTATGCACTTTACCCAAGATGTCCCAAGGTACATGAGGCAAACTTTGGCAAAGCTGAAAGAAGTAATAGACAGCTCTACAATAATAGTTGGAGACTTCAACACACCACTCTCATCAACAGATAGAACATCCAAACAGAGGATCAATAAGTAAACAGAGAACCACAATAATATCATAAATGAACTAGATCTGACTGGCATATATAGAACATTGCACCCCAAACAGGATATTCATTCTTCTCAAATGCTCATGGATCATTATCAAGGATAGACCACATGTTGGGTCACAAACAGGTCTCAATAAATTTTAAAAGATTAAAATTACTCAAAGTACTTTTTCTAACCATAATGAAATAAAACTGGAAATCAATAATAGGTGAAGAATGAGAAAATTCATGAATATAGAGAGGGTAAACAACACACTCTTAAACAATGAGTGTCAAAGAAGAAATTGCAAGAGATATCAGTAAATATCTGAAGATAAATGAAAATGAGAACACAACGTATCAAAATTTATGGGATGCACTGAAGGCAGTGCTGAGAGAGAAATGTAGAACCCTAAATGCTTACATTTAAAAAGAAGAATGTGCTAAAACCAAATTCATAACTGAACACCTGCAGTAACTAGAGAAAGAACAGCAAACTGATTCCAAAGCAAGGAGAAAGAAAAAATAACAAAGACTAGAGCAGAAATAAATGAAATTGAAAACAAAAAACAATAGAGAGAATCAAAACTAAAAGTTGGTTCTTTTAGAAGATCAATAAAATTGACAGACCCTTAGCTAGACTGCCAAGGGAAAAAAGAAAGAAGATGCAACTAAATAAAATCAGAAATGAAAGAGTGAAGATCATTACCACAGACCCCAAAGAAATTTAAAAAATAATCCTTCAATAATACTATGAACAACACACAACTGACATACACACACTCAAAAAGAAATAGGAGGGGGCAGGCCATAGTAGTTCAGCATACAGAGTTCTTGCCTGCCATGCCAGAGACCCAGGTTCAATTCCTGGACCATTCACTGCTCCCCCCCAAAGAAAACAAAGAAAGAAAGGAAGAAATAGGAGAACTCAACAAACCAATCACAAGTAAGGAGATAGAAAATGTCATCAAAAATCTCAAAACAAACAAAAGCCCAGGAAAAGATTGATTCACAGGGGAATTTTACCATGCACTCCAAAAAGAATACCAATTCTGCTCAAACTCTTCCAACTGAAAAGAGGGAACATTACCTAACTCATTCTATGAAGCCAACATCATCCTGTGTGAAAGCCTGATAAAGATACTACAAGAAAAGAAAACTACAGACCAATGCCTCTAATAAATATAGATGCAAAAATCCTCAACAGAATACTTGCAAATCTAATCTAACAGCACATTAAAAGAACTATACCCCATGACCAAGTGGTTTTATCTGAGGTATGCAAGGATAGTTCAATGCAAGAAAATCAATTAATGTAATACGCCACATTAACAAATGGAAGGAGAAAAACCACATGATCATCTCAATTGATGCAGAAAATGCTTTGGCAAAATCCAGCACCCTTCCTGGTAAAAACACTCAGAAAACTAGGAATAGAAAGAAACTTCCTCAACATGATAAAGGACAAATAGAAAACCCACAGTTAACATCATCGTCAATGGTAAGAAACTGAAAGCTTTAGCTCTAAGATAAGGAACAAGACAAGGTTGCCCATTTTCATCGCTGTTATTCAACAATGTGCTAGAAATTCTAGCTAGAGCAATGAGGCAACAAAAAGAAATCAAATGGATCTCCATCAGAAAGGAAAACATAAAGCTTCCACTATTTACAGGACCAGATGGCTTCACAGGTGAATTTTACAAAGCATTCCAAAATGAATGCTCCAACAAGTATTTTGTTATAAAATGGGCAAAAGACATGGAGAGAAATTTTACCATAAAGGACAAACAGATGGCAAGTGAACACATAAAAAGAATAGTCAACATCATTGGCCATTAGGCAAATACAAATTGAAAGCACAATCAGATATCACTACACACTTACAGAATAACTAACATAAATAGTGAAAACATTTAAGTTAGTGAGGATGTGAAGAAACTGTTTTATTCATATATTGTTCATGGGAATGTAAAACAGTATATCTACTATGGAGAGTTGTTTGATGGTTTCTTACAAAACTAAACATGAACTTCCATATGACTCAGCACTTGTACTCCTGGGCATTACCACAGAAAAATGAAATCTTTTCACACAAAAACATGTAGACAGATATTTATAGCAGTCTACTCATGATCACCCTAAACTGGAAACAACTCAAATGTCTTTCAACTGATGAATGATTTAGCAAACTGGAATAGCCATATCATGAATTACTCAGCAATAAAAAATGAACAATCTATTGATACTTGCAACAATTTGGATGGAGCTGAAGGTAATTCTGCTAAAGAAAAAGAACCTCAAGTTTGCTATTCCTCAGAAAGTTGAACATAGAATTACCATATGACTTGGAAATACAACTTCTTGGTATATACCAACAAAATCTGAAAGAAAGAACTCAAATAGATATCTGTACACCAATATTCTTAGCAGCCTTATTTATAATACTATACCAAGTATCCATCAACAGATGAATGGATAAACAAAAAGTGGGATATTCATACAATGGAATATTATTCAACCATAAAAAGGAATGAAGTCCTGATACATACTATATAACACAAATGAACATTGAAGACATCATGTTAACTGACATAAGCCAAACACAAAAAGATAAATATTGTATGATCTTATTTATATTAAATATCTATAATAAGCAAATACATAGAGATAGTTAGAGGATTGCAGATTACCAGAAGCCAGGAGGAGAGGGTTAGGAGGAGGTGTTGTTTAATAGTTGCAGAGTATATGTTTGAGATAATGAAAAAGTTGGGTTAATAGATGTTGGTAATAGTAGCACAATATTGGGAATGGAATTAATATCACTGAATTGTATACTTAAGAGTGGTTAAAATGGGAAATTCTGATTATATTTTACACAAAATTTTTCTCAAACTACAGTAAAAATTTTTGAAAGAATCTCAAATGGTTATATACTGCATTATTCCATTTATACAATGTTCTTGTAATGAAAAAACTGTAGAAATGGAGAACTGATTAGTAGTTGCCATGGGCTGAGTGGGGAGAAGGTAACTGTAGCTATAAATGGGTAGCACATGCGTTACTTGTGATGGAAAAGCTTTGTATCTCGTCTGTAGTATTAATTACAGGAATCTATTCATGTGACAAAATTGTACCTAGCTGGAATTAGGATTTCTGGTCAACCAAGATGACAGCATAAGTACATCCAGTGTTCTACTCACTCACAAAATCTTTGAACAAATAGCAAGAACTGGCAGATCCATCTTCCTCCAAAATCCAGAAAATAGTAAAAAGGTTATAGTAACTAGGTAAGTACCAAATCATGAAAACATAACATAAAACCATGCCTGGTGCTCAAAGAAATCTCTGTCATATCACTAGTTGGATAAAAACATAAAGAACAGACAGCTCAGGAATGAAATCCCTGAATGAAATCCCTGAGCTAACACATTAAAATATTAAAAGGTACTCTATGCAACAAAGACTACATAACAAAGAAAGAAACAAGAAATTATGATCCAACTAAGGAAGAAGATAAAACTTCATAAACCATCAACAAAAAATATAACACTATGGACTTAATTGACAAACACTTTTAAAAAATCATCTTTCATATGTTCATAGAGATAAAGGAAAACATGGAGAAAGGACTAAATGAATGGAAAGTGATAAATGAAAAATAGGAGAATTTCAATAAAGAGATAGAACTTTTTTAAAGGAACCAAACAGAAATATTGGAGCTGAAGACCACAAAAACTGATATAAAAAATTCCCAAGAGAATTTCAACAGCAGATTAGAGCTAGCAGAAGAAAGAATTAGTTAACCCAAAGAGAAGACAATTGAAATGACTCAGGCTGAGGAGCAGAAAGGAAAATAATGGGAAAAAGTGAACAGAACCTAGGAGAGAGATCTGTTCAACACCATCAAGCATGCCAATGTACAGATTATGGAAGTTCCAGAAGAAGAACAAAAGGGAAAAGGGGCAGAAGGAATATTCACAGAAATAATGACAGAAAAATACCTAAATATAACAAAATTCAGAATATACATATTCAAGAACCTCAATGAACCACAAACAAGATAAATTGAGAGAGAACTGTACTCAAACACACTGTAGTCATACTATCAAATTCCAAGAATAAGGAAAAGTTCTGAAAACTGCAGGAAAAAAACACTATATTTTGTATAATGGGGGTCCAATAAATTAAATGTCAATTTCTCAATGGAAGCCATAGACAGAAGAAGGCAGTGGCATGAAATGCTTAAAGTGCTAAAATAAAATAATTGCTAACGAAGTTTTTTATAGGTGGCTAGACTCCCTTTTGAAAATGAGGGAGAGATTAAGACATTCCCAGATAAACAAAAGCTTTATCAAAAAAGGAAGTTTGTCATTACTAGATCTGCCCAATAAGCAATGCTTAAGGGAGTTTTCAGGCTGAAATGAAAGGGCACTAGACAGTGGATCAAAGTGGCATAAAGAACTAAATATATCCAGTAAAGGTAACCAAATGGGTAATTATAAATACCATTACTATTGTACTATATTTGAGGGTATATGTTGGAGATTAAATAATGTCTCCCTCAAAATGCAGGTTTAGGCTCCAACCCCTTGTCCTGTGGGGTCTGGACCCATCCTACATTGGATCTCCATGTGAGGGTTTCACTGCACATGGTTACAGTCAGACTCTCATAGAAAGTCAGGATTGGAAATGTAGTTCTCCAGGAAGGATCTTGGAAAGTTCTAGTATCTGGTATTTGGGACCCACATGAATTTCATATAAAGCCAGCAAGTTTTTTGCAAAATTTGTTTGAGGAGAACCACTGCCAGCTTGGGCTGGAAGGGACAGAGAGGGCCAAATTGATGAAAGAATGACTTCAAGGGAAGAACCAGTAGAGCCACAAAATCAAAAAGGAAAAACCACATCATCATCTTGATTGACACAGAAAAGGCATTTGAAAAAATCCAGCACCTCTTCTTGATCAAAACAGTCAGAAAACTAGGACTAGAAGGAAACTTCCTTAACATGAAAAAGGCCATATATTAAAAACCTACAGCTAACATTGTACTTGGTGAAAAACTGAAAGCTTTCTCTCTAATATCAGGAACAAAATTAAGGATGCCCACTATCACCACTCTTATTCAACATCATGATGGAAGTTCTAACCAGGGCAATAAAGTAAGAAAAGAAATAAAGGGTATCTTAAAAAGGAAAAAGTGAAGCTTTCCTTATTTTCAGATGACAGAATGTTATATAGAAAAAATCCTGAAAAATCCACAACAAAGGTCCTAGAGTTAATAAATGAGTTCAACAAAGTGGCAGGGTACAAGATCAATATGCAAAAATCAGAAGTGTTTCTATATAGTAGTAATGATCAATCTAAAAGGAAATCAAGAAAAAAATCCTTTTCCAATAGCAACTGAAAAAATCAAATACCTAGGAATAAATTTAACCAAGGATGGAAAGGGCAACTATAAAACATTGCTGAAAGAAAAAAAAGGAAGAACTAAATGAATAGAAGGACAGTCTGTGTTTATGGGTTAGAAAACTAAATATTGTTAAAATGTTAATGCTATCCAAAGTTATTAACACATCCATTGCAATCTCAATCTAAAATCCAACTAGCTTTCTTTGCAGAAATGAAAAAGTCATTCATTAATTTATATGGAATGTTAAAGAGTTCTGAAGAGCCAAAGCCATCTCAAAAAATAAGAACAGAATTGAAGGACTCACACTCCCCAATCTTCAAACTTATTACAGAGCCACAGTAATCAAAACAACATGGTATTGGCTCCAATAAGATATATAAACTAATGGAATCAAGTTAAGAGCTCATAAGCAAACACTCACATCTATGGTCAATAGATTTTTGACAAGGGTGCCAAGTCCGCTCAATGGGGAAAGAATAATCTCCTAAAAAATTATGTAGGGAAAACTGGGATATCTGTATGCAAATGAATCAAGATTGACCACTAACTCACACTATATACAAAAATTAACTCGAAATCAATCAGGGACTTAAGTGTAAGACCAAGAACTATGAAATATATAGTAGAAAACATAGAGAAACATCTTCAGGCTCTTGTGTTATGCAATGGTTTCTTAAGATTTTACACCAAAAGCAGAAGTAACAGAAGGAAAAATAGACAAATGGGATTTTATCAAAATATAAAACTGTGCATCAAAAGATTTCATCATGAGAGTAGAAGAAATCTACAGAAAAGCAGAAAAATTTGGAAATCACATATTCAATAAGGATTTAATATCAGAATATATAAAGAAATCCTACAGCTCAATAAAAAAGAAAAACAACCCAATTTAAATATGAGCAAAAGACTTAAATGGACATTTCTCCAAAGAAGAAATACAAATGGCCATAAGCACGTGAAAAGATGCTCTACATCACTAGTCACTAGGGAAATGCAAACCAAAAGCACAATAAGATTCTATTTTACATGTATTAGAATGACTATTATTTAAAAATGAAAATAAATGTTGGAGAGAATGTGAATAAATAGAAACACTCATTCATTGTTGGTGAGAATGTAAAATGGTGCAGCTGCAATGTTAAACAGTTTGGCAATTCCTCAAAAAGTTGTTATAGAATTACCATGTGGCCTGGTAATCTCACTTCTAGTTATAGGCCCAAAAGAATTGGAAGGAGGAACTTGAACAGTTATTTACACATTGTGCTGGTTTGAAAGTATTATGTATCCCAGAAAACCCATGTTTTAACCCTGATTCAATCTTGTGGAGGCAGCCATTTATTTTAATCCTGATTCAATATTACAGGCAGAAACTTTTGATTGGATTATCTCTAAGGAGGCGTGACATGCCCAATTGTGGGTGTAACCTATTGATTAGATGGAGATGTGACTCCACCCATTCCACGTGGGTCTTGATTAGTTTACTAGGATCCTTTAAAAGAGGAAACATTTTGGAGAGAGTTAGAAATGACAGAGCCAACAGAAACTTCAGAGCAGAGCTGACAGGGCAGAGCTGACAAAGCAGAGCTGACCCAGAGCTGTCAGTTGCAGAAAAGAGACATGGATGTTTGGAGATGTTTGGAGCCCAGCAGGCATTGCCATGAGATGTTAAGCAAGCCAGAACCTGGAGAGAGCCATGGGAAACCAAGAGATGAAACCTAGCCCCAGAGAAGCAAAGTGAGAACCCCCACAGGAACAAAGGCTGAAAGCAATGGAGCCCAGGAGCAAGGGACCAGCAGATGCCAGCCATGTGACTTCCCAGCTGACAGAGTGTTCTAGATTCATCAGACATTCTTGAATTAAGTTAACTTTCCCTGGAGCTTTAGCTGGGGCATTTTTACAGGCTTAGAACTGTAATTCCCCTTTGTAGAAGCTGTTTTCCAGTTGTGGTATATCACATTCCAGCAGCTTGCAAACTAAAACACACATCAGTGTTCATTACGGCATTATTCACAATTGTCAAAAGATGGAAGCAACCCAAGAATCCATGAACAGATGAACGAATAAACAAAATGAGGCATTTACTTAACAATGTCACATTATTAAGCCATAGGGAATGAAGTTCTGATACATGTGACAACATGATTAAACTTTGATAACATCATGTTGAGTGAAATAAGCCAGACACCAAAGGACAAATATTATATGATCTTTTATATGAAATAATTAGAATGAACAAATTTATAGTCAGAAACTAGAATACAAGTTATCAGGGGCCAAAGTGGGGGTAAGGAATGAGAAACTAATGCTTAATTGGTAGAGTTTCTGTAGGGATGATGGAAAAGTTTTGGTAATAGATAGAGATAATGGTAGCACCACACCATGAAAATAGTTACCACTGAATATTTGAAAATATTTAAAAGGTGAAATTTTAGTGTTTTTATAAAGAAATATTTTTCAGTGTTTTTATAAATAAATACGTGTTACTAAAATTAAAATTTTTTTGAACCGTAGAACTCTTACAATAGCAACATTGAACTCTCATACAAATTATTGATTATAGTTAATAGCATAATTTTAATATTACTTTATCGATTGTAACAAAGGTACCACATTAATGCAAAGTGTTAATAACAAGGAAAACTTTCGTGTGAGGTAGGTATATGGGAACTCTATACTTTCTGTATGATTTTCTTTAATAAAAACATTTAAAATAAAATTGTATAGAACTAAATACATACACTAAATATACACACACACAAGTGCACATAAAACTGAAGAAATCTGAACAATGTCCATGATTGTCCCAGTGTCAATTTCCTAATATTATACTATAACTATACAGAGAAACTGGAAGAGCAGTACACAGGATCTCTCTGTATTATTTCTTACAGCTGCATGCAAACCACAATTATGTCAAAATTAAAAGCTGACAATCACAGGCTGAGGGTCAATATTTATGATACACAAACAGACAAAAGATCAGGAACCAAATATAAAGAATGCCTATGGAAATGACAGCACAATAGAAAAAAAGGAGCAAAAGATTATGAATGTAGGAGAGAAGACTCGAATAGCCAATAAACATAAGAAAAGATGTTTACTCTCATTGATAATCAGGCAAATGCAAATATAAAATAATAATGAAATACTATTTCACCCCCATTCGATTGACATACTAAGATTTTTTGATAGACTAGGGTTGGTGTCGATGTAAGGAAATGGCAATTCTTCCATCCTGCCTGGAGGGATATAAATTTGTACAATCACAGTTGGATAGCAATTTGACAATATTTAGTAAAATTGAAGATGTGCATACCACCCATTCAGATCTTCCTCTTCTAGCTAAATACCCTGCACATACTCCTGTTCCTGGGCCCAAGAAGACACATACCAGGATGGCCATGATAGCAGGGTTTGGCAATGGTGAAAAATTGAAAACAGCCTATATATATACACATATCAATAGGAGATTTTGTTGAAGAATGTGTGGTAGAGTCATTTTCTTAGTTTTCCTGGCTGCTATGACAGACAAACACAATGGGTTGGCTTAAACAACTGGAATTTATTGGCTTAGGGTTTTGAGGCTAGGAGAAGTCCAAAATCGAGACACCAGCACAGCAATGCTTTCTTCCCAGTCTATAACACCCTTGGGTTCCTTGGCTTGTACCCGTGCCCCGTGACATGTAGTGATGCCCTCTCCTCTCTATTTTGGCTTCTGACTCCTCCTGGAGACTTTCTCTGACTCTGGCTTCCTATTTCTTTTTTTTTTTTTTTTTAAAGCCTCTAGTAATCTGGTTTAGGACCCAACTTCATTCAGTTGGGCCACACCTTATTTTAATTTAAAATAATATCTTCAGGAGAGCTTATTTACAATGCAGTCACAGGAATGTGGATTAAGAACATGTTTAAATCAGGGCACAAAATTCAATCTACAATAGTATAGTTTATAAATATTTGTAGCAATTGAAAAAATAAAAAAGTGGTCTATTTGTATCAACTTACATACAGCCTGAGAATATAATGTTTAGTGGCAAAAATAAGTTGTAAAGCAATATATGCAGGGTGATATCCCCTGTTGTTTATGGGTATATGCATCATGCAACAAAAATACAAGTACATGCATAAGAAGGATATGTATTAATTTCATGATGGGGTCATGTCTGATACTAAACCTATTTAGTAGGGTCCCTCAGCTGAATCTTTAAGGTTTTAATTCTTTTTTTTAGAAAATAATCTGAAGCAAAATTCCTCTCCTTGACTAAAGCTAGGTGGTGGAACAAAGGTGTTAGGTTTTTTTCATATGCTATTCTTAAGCTAAAAATTAATTTAAAAAAAAAAGCACATTCAAACAGAGCTCCAAATTTACCCTACAATGCTGGGGTACACCCACATTTGGAATCCATTTGCCATTTAGAATGGCAAAGCATCTTCTCTAAGACAGTTGCATCACCAGCAGCAGGAGTTGGGGTGGGGCAGGGGAGGTGACTTTTCCTGCATATGTTCTCCCAAAGCGGCATCGCTTCAGGAATATTTAAGGTGAGAAGCTAATACAAGAGTTGTTTAGTTGTTAAGACTATGATGAAAAAATAGAGGAGGTTACATGAGAGCACAGATGGGTGTGTCAGTGGGAGCATAAGACCTCGATCGTCAAATGATGAGAGGAGGAGGGAAGGTGGTCTTCCCGTCCCCCTCCCCCCCACGTCACATACCCCCTCACGGGCTTCCTGGCTCTTCCACCCTTGGTGTTAGGCCCTGCCAACCACAGTAACATCAGAAGCTCGGGACCATGTTCCTGCCACTGGATTCAGAAAGACATCTCACCTCTGCACATCAGTGCCACCATGCCAGGGTTTCATAGTCTCAACACTACTGACATTTTGGGCCAGCTCGGTCTCTGTCGCAGGGACCTGTCCTGTGCACCGTGAGGCATAGCAGCATCCCTGGCCTTTACCCACTAGATACCAGTAACATCATGCCCCACCGCCTGTTGTGACAATTAAGAATATCTCCAGACATTGCCAAAGGTCCTGTGGGAGGGGGAAAGCAAAATCATCCCCTCTTGGGAAGCACTGCTCCAGGCAATTGACTTGGTGCATAGTTTTGGGGGGTGGGGGGTTTCCACTCCTACTAACTTGATGCCCTTTAGTTTTAGCCACAGGTCCTTGCAGGATGCTCTCTCATCCTTTTCACCCAGAACTTTCCACCTGGGTTGCAAACAAAGCACCTGTAATTCATTGCATTGTTTCTTGGGAAGGTTTCTTACTTAAATATCTTTCTTACATCTTACATATGCTGCACTTCCTATTGAAACGGAAAAGAACTGGCCTCCCAGAACCTTTCTAGTTTTTGAAACTGTAGCTTGCATGTTTACAGGTAAAATCAGATTCACTTGGGGATGAGTGCCTAGTTTATGACTCTCATACTGGCCTACATATCTGAATTGCTGGACATCTGGCAACAGAGGAGCTGAGTGAATCCAGTGCACATCTCCACTGACTAATTTTTTTTTTAATCATAAGCTGTCACTGCACCGACATTTATTTGTATGACACCCATTCTTAAAAATGCGATTTATTTATTTTTCAATTACTTCTCCTCCCTCCATTTCCTAGTAAATTAAATATCTGTGTTCCAGCGCCGGGGGTTTTCTCTCAGACTCTGAAATGCTCTGTTCAGGGTTCTTTCTGCCTTCATTCATGCTGTTTCCTCAGTCAGGAGTGCCGAAGGATCCCGCTGATCCCTCTCCCTGCTAAAGCTTCCTGTGCTTACAGATCTCATAGTTTCTCCAACACCCCTCCCCAGTGCACCCCAGAGCAACTCAGGGCTTCCAGTCATGGGACCTCGTGGCACTCGTACTTAGGATTACTAGGTTTAGCAAACAGAAATCCAGGATGACTAATGAAATTTCAATTTCAGAGAAACAATGAATTTTTCTTCTAGTATAAGTATGTCCCAAATATTGCATAAAATACTGATACTCAAAAATGATTCATTATCTCTCTGAAATTCAAATTTAATTGCGCATCCTGTATTTTATCTGGAAACCCTGCCTGGATTTTTTTTCAAGTGCTTACCACAGGTCAATATTATATTTTTATTTCTGTGATTAGCTCCATAGCTCCATGAGGGCAATGGCTAGATTTGTTTCACCCTGTTTTATTCCTGGCCTCTGGCACCAAGCCTTGGGCACAGAAGGCGTGTTATAAACTGATAGGTGAATGGATGCGTGTGAGAAGGAAGAAGAGAAGAAGGGAGGAAGGAAGCAAGACTAGAAAGAATGGAGCCTACACATGGTATGTTCTGGTGATAATTAACTGTTACTGTAAAAACTTTGTGTCTAACTTTCATTTGTATCCAGTTATTCCAATTTTTCAACTTTAGAGTCTTGTAATCACTAAAGGCAGCCTCTAATGTTTATCAATGAAGGGTCTTGGGTCAGCCTAGAACTAACCCACCCCAAGTCCAAAGTTATCTTGATGACGAGACTGGATCTAACCAAAATGGGCCCACCTGACATGCACAGTAGCTTAGACTTTAACGTACAAATCACCTATACTTCATTCCACCATTTTCCTATGTACATTCTGTGACTAAGCATGTAATCAATCTGCGCATGGTCAATAATTGGATCACCTTTAATTACATTATCTGGGGCCACTGTGCTCAATAAGTGAGTACAGTGGCCCCAGGAAGCAGCACACTACTTCGCATTTCTGTGACTTTGCTCATTCCCTTCTCCACCTGGTTTACTGAGCCCAGAGTTCTTTCTGGTTGGGATGCCTTCCCAGGGTCCCAGGCTGGGTCAAAATCTTCTGAGCTCCCGACACACCCAAATGTTCCTTCTAATGAAGCACTTAGCATATTATCTACTAACGTCTTTCTTCCTCACCAGCCCATAAATTCTTTGAGGAAAGGCACAGGCGTCTCATTTATCTTTGAAACCCTATGATGAGTTAGGGCTGTTAAATATTCAGCCAATATTCACTGGTGTGCTGAGACGTCAAGCCGACTGTCCAGTCTTGATGCAGTCCACAAATCACTGCCCCTGCCTTGGCTGTTGGTCACATCAGACTAACCTTGGCACACCATCATATCAAAAGAAAGCAAACAAAAGCAAAATTAAAACCCAAAGCGACACTAATAGCCCTACTCCAATAGTGAGTAATGTCTTTTTATTTAACTGAAGGTTTTGTTGGTGATGGTGGAACAAAATAGGGTTATTTTGTTCATCATATAGCAAAATTTTTACATGCCCCCTCAGAATGCCACATGGCTTTTATAGAAATATATAGACTTTACTCTGTCTTGCCCAATATTCCTGTTTATTTCTTGACCTATCCCTCTCCAGCCAAACTGATGCTAGGCTCCTCCCTCCTGTACCTTTAGTTTTAGGGCTTCCTTTCCTAGGTAGGGACACTTAGTCCTCTCTGGACCACTTCAATTTGCATCGCAACCATTGATCCACTTAGCATATCCTCAGCCACTTAGAGAACCCTCCTTGGGAGCCAACTTCTTTAGGAGTTGGAGAAGAAAAGAGGAATTTTAAATCAATAATTTAATTGGAACTTCCTGGCATACCAGCAAAGGAATTCAACTATGGTACTTTTCCATCTCAGAGTTGGACTGGGACTAAAGTAGGAAGCCATGCTAAATCGATTAAGAGAATAAAATTTCTGGCATCAAGACTAGAACCACAGGGCAGCTGCCGTGGCTCAGCAGGCAGAGCTCCGACCTGCCATGCTGGAGGTCTGGAGTTTGATCCCTGGTGCCTCCTGCCCATATGCAAATTAAAAAAAAAAAAAAGACTAGAACCACAGAGAAATGAGATGTGGAAAGAGGCAGAACAATCAAAGGAAAGGATACTTAAGAATAAAAAACCTCTGGGATGATGAAAATCTGAAGATCTGTAGTTCAGATGTTTAAAATGGGCCTTTAAACATCTCCCCTATGCCTAAAAATGACATTTCCTCCAGCAATAAGCTATTTCCTGCTAGTGCTACTATCATTTCTTTCCTCCAACAAGATTGCCACTATTGTGCACTTCAGCATGATACCTTAGAATGGAGTGGAATGAAGCCCCAGGAATCCAAGGAATGGTTCTGAGAACACAAAAAACTCATTCTACTCTTACCTTCTTTTTTTGTTGTTAGGTGCATATGTTTCCGGACAAAGTCCATGGATTCTTTTGCATGACATGCTCAATAACCAATTCCTGAGACACCGGGTTCCAAAGAGAGAAAGAGTTTATTACTAGGCGCATAGCAGGAGAGCAGACAGCCTAGTGGCCCAAAATCTGTCTCTCCAAACTGCAGTAATTCTGATAGTTTTATTGTAGAAAAAGATGGGCAGGTTTTAGGATACTGAGCACAGTGGCCCCAGATAATGTAATTAGAGGTGATTATTGACCATGCGCAGAATGATTACGTGCTTAGTCACAGAATGTACGTAGGAAAATGGTGGAATGAAGTATAGGTGATTTGTACGTTAAAGTCTAAGCTACTGTGCATGTCAGGTGGGCCCATTTTGGTTAGATCCAGTCTCGTCATCAAGATAACTTTGGACTTGGGGTGGGTTAGTTCTAGGCTGACCCAAGACCCTTCATTGATAAACATTAGAGGCTGCCTTTAGTGATGACAAGACTCTAAAGTTGAAAAATCGGAATAACTGGATACAAATGAAAGTTAGTCACAAAGTTTTTACAGTCACAAAGGCAGAAAATAAAGGCTGTACAATCATTATCAGAGATCAAGGCAGCTGGATTACAATTTACAGATTTCAGGTATTTCCCTCTGTCTACTCTAATATACCAGAAAGCAAAAGGAATATCTATATAATGATGCAGTAATCAAAATCATCTCTTAAATCCTGATTTCTTGGCTATGATTATATGTTTATACTTTGTATATCCTGGTGTATTAAACCTTTAATCATTATGAATGTCTCTCTTTGTCTCTAGTAACATTTTTTGTCTTAAAGCTTATTTTGGCTGATATTAGTAAAGCCATTCCAGTTCTCTGATGTTTAAAAGGTATATATTTTTCCATTCTTTTCTTTTCAACCTATTTGTCTTTGAATCTGAAGTGTATCTCTTATAGAACAGCTTATAGTTGGGCCTGCTTTGTTTTGTTTTTTTTTGCCAATCCAGCCTGACAATCTCTGCCTTCTGATTGAAGTGTTTAATACATTTAAATTTAATGTAACTATTTATTTGATTGGATTTACATATAGCATTTTGCTGTTTGTTTTGGTATCTTCTTTTTTGTTTCTCCTTTACTGCTTTTTTGTGATAAATAAGCATCTTCTAGCACGCCATTTTAATTCCTTTGTTTTTTGTGTTATTGAGTTAGTGGTTGCTCTGTGATTCTCTGCAATGTTTAATTCTTAAGTAATCCTAGAAGTTTACATCACTGTATCCAGTCATTTATTTTACAGATGAATTGTTCTCTTCCACAAAGATAAATCAAACATCTACATGTGTCAGGCAATGTGCTAGACACTGATTCACAGATGACCAGGTCACAGTTTCTGCCTTCAAAAGAGAGGAGTGACTCAGACAAGAAAGTCAGCCACTATAATAGAGTGTGATTAGTGCTATATTTCATAAAATGCATAGGATGATATTTTGTGTCCACAGGAGCCAAAAGGAAAGACATCAGTTCAATGTGGAGAGGTCAAGAAATGTTTCCAAGAAGGCAAAGACCTGAACTGTTGATTGAAGAATGAGTAGGAGTTAACTGGTCAGAGAATTGAAGGTCCAGGTGATCCAGAAGGAAAGAACAGGCTGAATCAAAGCCTGAAAGTATGACAAACTGTGTGTATCTAGGGCCATTCAAGAAGAGAGTGTAATTGGATCAAAAGTCAAAGCTGGGCATGTAAAGAGAGAGGAAGCTAGAAAGGCAGGCTCCTGTATGATCAGCTAAGGAGTTTTAGCTTCATTCTGAAGGCAGTGGACAACTCCTTATGGATTTAAATAGAGGATCACATTTGCACTGTGGAAAATGATCTGTCAATTATTTGGAAGATCCATGAGACAATACGTTGGGAGACAAGAGCCAGATACTCAGAAAGGTTAAAGTACTTGTCCTAGGTCAAACACTTAGGGAGTGTTCTAGTTTGCTAGCTGCCAGAATGCAATATACCAGAAACTCAACGGCTTGTAAAAAAGGGGAATTTAATATACTTCAATTTAACAGTTTTTTGGCCATGGAAATGTTCCCATTAAAGCAAGTTTATAGAAATGTCCAATCTAAGACACCTAGGGAAAGATACCTTGATTTAAGAAGGCCAATGAAGTTCAGGATTTCTCTCTCAAGTGGAAAGGCACATCATGAACACGGTAAGGGTTTTTCTCTCAGCTGGAAGGGCATAGGGTGAACATGGTGTTATCTGCTAGCTTCCTCTCCAGCTCCCCAGGAGGCGTTGTCCTTCTTCATCTCCAAAAGTCACTAGCTGGTGGATTCTCTGCTTTGTGGTTCTGTGGTGTTCTCTGTTGTAGCTTTCTTGTGGCTCTATCATTCTTCTCTGCTCTCTCTGAATCTCATGGCTTTCTCTCTTGTTGTTCACTTTTATAGGATTCCAGTAAGTAATCAAGACCCACCTGGAATGGGTGGAGACATGTTTCCACCTAATCCAATGGAACACCCACTCCTGAGTGAGTCACATCTCCATGGAGATAAACTAATTAAAGTTTCCAACATGCTGTACTGAATAGGGATCAGAAGAAACCATTGTTCCCAGAAGGTTTATTGGATTAAAACATGGCTTTTCTAATCCTTTCAAACCAGCACAGAGAGTGTCTTAGTTTGTAAGCTGCCAGAATGCAATATACCAGGAAAAAAACAGCTTTTAAAAAGGGAATTTATTAAGTTTACAGTTCTAAGGTCATGAAAATGTCCAAATTAAGGCATCAAGAGAAAAATACCTTAACTCCAAAGAAAGGGCTGATGAAGTTCAGAGTTTCTCTCTCAGTTGGAGGGGCACATGGCGATATCTGCTAGCTTTCTCTCCTCATTTCATAAGGGTTATCCAGCAGCATTTTCATTCTAGATCTCCAAAGTTGTCTGACTTTGTGGGCTCTGTTGGCTCTAAAGCTTTTTTCCAAAATGATTCTCTCTTAAAGGGCTCCAAACAACAACCCTACCTTGAATGTGTGGAGACACATCTTCATGGAAACCATCTAATAAAAAATTACCACCCATAATTGGGTGACTCACATCTCCATGCAAACAATCAAAAAGATCTCACCCAGCAATATCCAATTTAATTCAATATTTAATTTAATTCAAAACGATTAAAGGACATGGCTTTTCTGTAGTACATAGTAGCTTCGAACCAGCACAGGGAGTAAACAAGGATTAGAACAAATGAATTATGAATCCCAGTCTACTTCTTTTTCAAATATATTCATGTCATCTTTGAATTATGTCATTTTCTCTTCTGCCACAAGTTAAGAAGTTTTAATTTATTCTCAAAATGAGTCCCATGAAAGAAATTCAGATCCATGTATGTTCCACATTCTAAACCTTGCTGATAACCTATAAATCAATAATTCCACTTTTAATTATTTATACAAAGAAAATAATTGGACAGGTATGCAAAAATGAAAAATGCTATTTATTGCAGCATTGTTTATAAAAGCAAAAATGTTAAATATCCTAAATGCCTATCAATAAGGGAGTAGTTTTAAAAATTAAGATATACTCAGACAATGGAAAATTATGCAGTTATCAAAAGAATAACATAGAACTTGGAGAATTTCAGTTAAGAACAGAGACCATTAGGAGATAGAAATAGGGTAGATATTGGGTAATTGCAGCCGAAGGGATACATACTGTGCAACATGACTGATTGTAAAAATTCAGAAATGGATAGCACAATACTACCTAACTGTAATACAATAATATTGGTACACTGAATGAAGCTGAATGTGAGAATGATAGAGGGAGGAGGGCTGGGGACACAAATGAAATCAGAAGGAAAGATAGATGATAAAGACTGAGATGGTATAATCTAGGAATGCCTAGAGTGTAGAATGATAGTGACTAAATGTACAAATTTAAAAATGTTTTTGCATGAGAAAGAACAAATGAATGTCAATACTGCAGGGTGTTAAAAATACATGGTAATCATATTTTAAAACTTTAACTTATGTGTGAGACTAAAGAAAAAATGTTTTTTTGGTACAAAATTTATAGTTTGATAAGTGCATTTCCTAATATAACTTCTGTGGACAGTTTAATTGAATACCATAAGTATGTGGAACCTTGAGTAGGGCATGAGATTTTTGTAAGTTTGTCCAGGGTGATGCCCGATAAATCTCAGAGTGATTTGAACAGTGAATAAAAAAGTATTTGCAAAGTCCCCTTGGGGGAATGGCAAGAAAGGGGGAAAATTCAACTTCCTCAGGTGGAGAATTCCTGATATTCTTACAAACAGTGGGGACAGCCAAAGCAACTGACCGAGCCCTCAATCCTTGGGTTTGTTCATATGAAACATCCCCACAAACCACAAAGGATAGGCTAAGCCTACTTAAAATTAGGCCTGAGTCACCCCGAGAGAACTTCTTTTGTTGCTCAGATGTGGCCTCTCTCTCTCTCAGCTAACACGACAAGCAAACTCACTGCCCTCCCCTTCTCTATATGGGACATGACTCCCAGGGGTGTGAACCTTCCTGGCAATGTGGAACAGAAATCCTAGAATAAGCTGGGACTCAGCATCAAGGAATTGAGAAAACCTTCTTGACCAAAAAGGGGGAAAAGAGAAATGAGACAAAATAAAGTGTCAATGGCTGAGAGATTTCAAATAGTCAAGAGATTATCCTGGAGGTTATTCTTACGCATTATATAGATTTCACCTTTTTAGTTAAGGTGTAATGGAGAGGCTGGAGGGAAATGTCTGAAAATGTAGAGCTGTGTTCCAGTAGCCATGTTTCTTGTAGGTGATTATATAATGATATAGCTTATGCAATGTGACTGTGTGATTGTGAAAACTTGTGTCTGATGCTCCTTTTATCTACTTTACAGACAGATGAGTAAAACATATGGATTAAAAATAAATAAATAATAGGGGGAACACATGTTAAAATAAGTTTAGTAGATTGAAATGCTGGTGATTGTTGAGGGGGAGGAATAAGGGGTATGGTATGTATGAATTTTTTCTTTTTATTTCTTTTTCTGGATTGATGCAAATGTTCTAAGAAGTGATGGTGGTGATGAATATACAACTATGGGATAATATTGTGAGTTATTGATTATATACCAAGAATGGAATGATCATATGGTAAAAATGTTCGTGTTTGTATGTTGTTATGTTTTTACAAAATAAATAAATAAAATAATAACATAGTTCTGTATCACTGATACAGAAAAATAGCCATGATGTATCAAGCGAAAAAAGTAGGTTATGTGTTGTATGCATAGCATAATTCTATTTATTATTTAGAAAAACATATATTAACGTGCATCTAAAAAAATATTGGAAGGACATACATCAAATCTGTGGTAGCATTGGCAGTAAGAGAGTGAGAAATGGCTTTTACTTTCTCTGCTCCTGTTTAAATGAACATATATTACTTAAAAAGACTTTTCAAAAGCTTACTGACAGTGTCTACGTAGTTCCTACAATAAGTGCCATTAAGTTCCTTCAATCCTTTAAGTCTCAACTACCTTAAGAGAAAGGAAAATGTCAACTTGATTAGCTGAAATTGCTATAAGGGACAGTAAGCAATACAGAAGAGAAGGGATAATATGGGGGAGGGGGTGTTGGCTAACATATTTAACAAAATGTGCAGCCAAATGTATAGATCCAAGTCAGTTCATACACACAAACACACACACACATACACACACATGAATAGTCAGATATTAATTATGGCTGACCCTTTCAAAGAACATGGTGGAAAAGTCAGACCAGAGGCTTCCTGGCTTCCATATACAAGCTAATGCTGACCATGATTACTGTTTTAAAGGCGCATTCCTTTAATCAGCTGTTTCCTGTCTTAATAATAATTAATATTAATACTGCTTTGTTGATCTGGTTATCATGAGCCCAATAGGGTAGCTCACTCTATACATATATTTTTCATCTCTGGGCCATATTCTTGTAGCAGTCATTCTTGGTATCAAAAGCATCTTGCTTTCAATGCTATGGATGAGGAGTTGAAAGACTAGTCGTCTGCTCACCTCTGAGTAACAAATAAGAGCCTTCTCAAACCAAGCAGTCTCCAGGAGGAACAGCGGTGATAGGGTGACCAGTGGTCTTGATTTTCCCAGGGACGTGGGACTTTTTAAAGCCAAAATTAGGACAATTCCAGGCAAACTGGGACAGTTGATCATTCTAGGACTGGCTATTTCGGGGTATCTATTCAGATGGCATTTTCCACTCTTCCTCTATTTATTTCAGAGCCTTCTTTGTTGCAAGAGATTGTTAACTCTACAGACCCATGTGCGTGATTTCTCACAAAATACTCATTATAACAAAATTCCACCAACTGAACTCTTGCTGAGTTCAAAGGGGGTCCTCTCAAATGGAACTTCCTGAGTGTTGATCTCCATTTTTCTTGCTAGTCTTTTGGCATGTTCAAAGTATAGTAAAGTAGCAGTCTTGATCTTGTAGCAAAGTTATTTAAAATTGTAAGCTCTAATTGGTCTGGCGTCACTAATTGGTCTGGCGTCACTAATTGGTCAGGCATCACTACCTTTTTCTCAGGTGATGTTCTAGTTTGCTAGCTGCCGGAATGCAATATACCAGAAACGGAATGGCTTTTAACAAGGGGAATTTAATGAGTTGCTAGTTTACAGTTCTAAGGCCGAGAAAATGTCCCAATTAAAACAAGTGTATAGGGCGGCTGCCGTGGCTCAGTGGGCAGAGCTCTCCTGCCGTGCTGGAGGTCTGGAGTTCGATCCCGGTGCCTCCTGCCCATATACAAATTAAAAAAAAAAAAAAAAGTCTATAGAAATGTCCAATCAAAGGCATCCGGGAAAAGATAGATACCTTGGTTCAAGAAGGCGATGAAGTTCAGGGTTTCTCTCTCATCTGGAAAGGCACATGGCGAACACAGTCACAGTTTCTCTCTCAGCTAGAAGGGCATATGGCGTATATGGCGTCATCTGCTAGCTTTCTCTCCTGGCTTCCGGTATCATGAAGCTCCCCGGGAGGTGTTTCCCTTCCTCATCTCCAAAGGTCGCTGCCTGGTGTACTCTGCTTCGTAGTGTTGCTCTCTCTGAATCTCTCATTCTCCAACATATTTCCTCTTTTATAGGACTCCAATAAACCAATCAAGACCCACCCAAATGGGTGGAGACATGTCATCACCTAATCCCATCTAACGACCACTCTTGACTATATCACATCATCCAGGGAGATGATCTCATTGCAGTTTCAAACATACAGTATTGAATAGGGATTATTTTACCTTTATGAAATGGGATTTATATCAAAACATGGCTTTTCTTAGGGGGCATACTTCCTTTCAAACCAGCATAGGTGGTTTTAATGTGTGCAGGGGAGAGAGACTCAACCCTAGTGAAAGATAGGTAAGGCTTGTCAGCTCTTCTTGGTCCTTTCCAATGGGTGGTTGGAGAAGATTTGTTGGCATATTTCAGGCTTCACCACTTTGCATCTAAGCAGTTAAGATTTAATCACAAGTCATAGCTTGGCTTGTAATGATTACAAGTTAGAAAATAGAAGGACAAAATCAGTTCTGTAACAGCAGAATGAGTTGTAAGCTTTGATTTTGTGGTTTGATTTCAGTATTGCCTGATTTCTGCAAAATAGGTCTAAAATATTTTATGCTGCATACATTTATTATTTCAATATCAAAGATTAGAAATTAATATTTCAAGCTAAATTTTTTTGAGAATTTTAAAACACTTGGGATCACATTATATGCTCTTCTATGAGGTGGAAAATACTCTGATCACAGAAGTTGGATCCCATTTACCTTAGATTACCTTGGATGTTGTTCCAACAGTGCTATACATTCAATAAATCCTTAATAAATGCCCTAGACTGAACTGAGATGTCCTGTGGTGATGGGGAAACAGGACTGGTCCTCACTCAATTAGCATCAAGTCAGGCTATAGAGGGTAGAGAAGTTCCTACTTTTTTTGAAATTCTGATTAAGCATGGGGGGACCTGATATTTCTCAAGAAAAGGCCTTATCTTTGTGTAAAGTAAAATATGCTTCAGTTAGTCTTGACATGCAGGAAAAATCTTAGTATTTCTCAATTTTTAATATGGTTAACTTTTTTGTTTGTTCATTTTCCACTTTAAAAATGAGTGACAGCTCTTATATGGCTGCTGGGGAGGGCACAGAAAGCTCAATGTAGAATCTCTGGCTTCCAAACTAACTGCTACTACACAACTAAAAATATGTTAGTCTCTTAACTGCAAAAAGCGTTTCTGGATTGAATATCAGAGAGTCATAAAAGAAAGTCATGAGTTTTAACATGATTCCTGAACAAAGGTTTCAAGAAGAAGTTAATATTCACACTTTCAGTCAAAAAGCTTCTACACTGACCAGGCCAGCTAACTTAGTTCTTTGCCTCTTCTCCTCTGCCTCTATTTTAAAAATTAAGTTTTTATTTGGGGATAATTTTAGATTTACAAAAAACATGCAAAGATAGTACAAAGAATTGCCGAGTACTCTTCACCCAGCTTCCTCTAAAGCTAACATCTTACGTAACTATGGCCCACTTCTCAGAACTAAGAGAGTAACAACACTATAACTAAACCATATTGGCACAACACTATAAACTAATCCATAGATTTCATTTGAATTTAACAGTTTTTCCACTAATGTCTTTTTTTATTGTTCCAGGATCCCACATTGCTTTTAGTATTTCCCTTTCCTCAAATGGTCATCTACCCTATTTAATTGAATCACCAGCTGCAGCTCCCTTTTCTCATTAGCTATATTCCTTCATTTAACACATTCATCTATTTTTTCATTAACTCAGCAGGTATTAATTGCCAAGTGCTGGGCAAATGCAATAGATATGATCCTAAAGGAGGTGAAGGGAAACAGGCAGTAAATATATTATTACAAATTGTAAAAGTGATGTAATGGGAAAGGAAAAGTGTACTGAGAGGAAGCTACTGAGCGCAGGGGAAGAGGTCAGGGAAAGCCTTTCTGAGGCATTGAGATATATATTATTTAACTTTTTATACTGAACTACTTTCAAACTTATAGGATAGTTGGAAAAAATAATACAAACCACATACAGAAAACTCCAACATATCCCTAATTCCCCAATACCCAGATCCACCAATTTTAACATTTTGCCACATTTGCCGTATCATTCTCTCTATCACTCTGTTATCTGAATATTTAGGTGTAGATTGTATTCGTCATTCTCCTTGAACACTTAATACTGACATATAAATTTTCCACAAGCAAGGATATTCACATATGCAACCACCTTAAGTGAAGCTATCAAATTCAAGAAATTTAATATTGACATAAGGCTTATGGTCTATATTCCAGGTTGTTCATGTGTCCTAATAAGGTCACCTTGAAAGTTTTCTCCTCCCACCCAGAATCATGTAGAGCATTTAATTATCATTGTTCCTTTAATTATTCTTTCTTTCTTTTGTGGGAACATATATACAACATAAACTTTCCTGTCACCGCTCCCAAACATATTCAATGGGATTAATCACATTCAAAATATTGCTGTACCCTTACCACCTTTCATTACTAAAGCTTTACTGTCTCTCAGATAGAAACTATTATGCATTAACTTCCCTTTCCCCCATCCCTGGAAACCTGTACTCTAGGTTCTGTCTCAATGAGCTTGCATGCTCTCTGGTTTATTTTGTAGTTACAAAATAAATAGGGGATTTATTTTGTAAAAAGGGGATTAAATCTATAGCATTCTACTAATTTCTCCTCAGAAAATACGGAGGCAAGAAGGCACTGGGACGACATATTTAAAGTGCTGAAAGCAAAAAAATGCCAACCAAGAGTTCTGTATGTGGCAGAATAGTCTTTCAAAAATAAGGGGAAGGAAGAGATCTATAACAATCTCCCTTGCTTTGATACCACCTGTGGTAGTTAGGTTCAGGTGTCAACTTGGCCAGGTGAAATGTGCCTAGTTCTATTGCTGTGGACATGAGCCAGTGGCATATGAACCTCATCTGTTGCTGATTACATCTGCAGTTGGCTAGGAGGCATGATTGCTGCAATGAATGATGTTTGATTTAATTGGCTGGTGCTTAAATGAGAGCGCTCAACATAGCACAGCCCAAGCAGCTCAGCATACCTCATCTCAGCACTCAAGCTCAGCCCAGGCCTTTGGCGGTGCAGAAAGGAATCACCCCAGGGAAAGTTTTGGAACCCAGAGGTCTGGAAAGAAGGCCAGCCAAGATCGCCCTGTGCCTTCCAGTGTAAGAAAGAACCTCAGTTGAAAGTTAGCTGCCTTTCCTCTGAAGAACTATATGTTTTTATCTAAATAAATCCCCTTTTATTGAAAGCCAATCTGTCTCTGGTGTTTTGCATTCCGGCTGCTAGCAAACTAGACACCATCTTAATTTCAATAGTATACACAAACTATGTTCCCATAACCCTCTGTTCCCCCACCTTTATGTCATTCTTATCATAAACTACATGTTTATACATTGAGTCCCAAACCACTAATTTATCATTACTCTTCATGCATTTGCTTTCAGATCCTGTAGGAAGTAAAAAGTGGAGTTATAAACCAAAAATTCAGTAACACTGGCATTTATATTTACCTATGTCATTATGCCCAACAGTAGCTTCGATCTGTGGTCTGCTGTCCTTTCCTTTAATTCTCTTTAGCATCTCTTGTAGGGCCTATTTAGTGGAGATGAACTCCCTCAGCTTTTGCTTATATGGGGATGACGTTCCCTCCCCCTTATTTTTGAAGGACTATTTTGCCAGATACAGAACTCTTGGTTGGCAACTTTTTGCTTTCAGCACTTTAAATATGTCATCCCAGTGCCTTCTTGTCTCTGTATTTTCTGAGGAGAAATCAGTCCTTAATCCTATTGAGGTTCCCTTGTACATGACACAGGGCTTCTCTCTGGTGTCTTTCAGAATTCTGTCTTCATCTTTGGCATTTCACAGTTTGATTATAACTTAATGCGATGTGACTCTATTTGGGTTTATCCAGTATGTAGCTCATTGAGTGTTTTGGATGTATATATTCATGTCTTCTGTTAAATTTGGGAGTTTTTCTGCCACTATTTCTTTGAATATTCTCTCTGCCTGTTTCTTCTTCTGGGATCACCATAATCCATATATTGGTATGCTTAATGGTGTTCTGAGGTTCCTCACGCTGTGTTTACTTTTCTTCACTCTTTTTTCTTTCTGCTCCCCAGACTGGATACTTTTAATTCTCTTATCTTCAAGTTCACTGTTTCTTTATTCTGCCAGCTTCAATCTGCTGTTGAATCCCTCTAAGGAATTTTTAATTTCTGTTCCATGGTCTTCAGCTTGCTTTGGCTCTTTTTATTCATTTCCATCTCTCTATTGATATTCTCTTTGTGTTCATCTATCATTTTCTTGAATTCCTTTGGGTCTTTGTTCATGTTTTTCTTTAGCTCTCTGAGCATATTTAGGACCATTTTTTAGAAATCTTTATCATGTATGCCCCGGGCCTGGTCTTCCTTCTTGATGGTTTCTAATGCTTTAATCATCCCATTTGTCTAGATCATTTCTGTTTCTTCATATGTTTTATAATCTTTTATTGAAAACTGGACATTTTTATATTTTAATGTGTTACTACTGGATTTTAGACTCTGTTCCATAAGCTTTTGTTCAGCTAGCGTTATGGCAGAGCTTCCACTGAATGCAGAGAACAAACAAAAGAAAAATAAAGAAGAAGAAGGGAGTGGGGACATCCTTTCTCGGTCTATGCAGATTGGCCAATGAATTTGGAGAATAGCCCCAGGCCAAAATGTAGGGGCCTCCAGTCCTTCCTGTGCATACACATGTAGCCCTAGGAATTCCCTGCCCCCCACACACACACTATGGACCTGGAAATGAATGTCCTCTGTTTCCTAGGAAACAGTTTCCTCATGGTGTAGGATGGTACTTTATGTCCTACTGCCAGCAATCCCTTGCCCCATGCAGCCTCTTGATTTCTCTTCCACTGTGTTCTATAGGAGAGCTCTCTGCTTTCTACATGATGGGCAAGTTCTGGGATGGTAAGTCCCTCGGGCCACCACCAGACAGGCCGGACATACATGGACTCTTTTCTCTCTGGAACTAGAACCAGGGATATGCACTGAGCTCAGCAGCTCCACTCTGAGCTGGTAAGGGGATGGGGAGGGACCAGCCAGGTGCCATAAGAACCTATTACTTTTTTTTTTTTTAACATTTTTTAATTGTGAAATATATATACAAAAAAGCAATAAATTGCAAAGTTCATTTTAATGAGTAGAACAGATTTCAAAGTTTGGCATGTGTTCCAGTTCCATGATTCCAGGGTTTTCCTTCGAGCTGCTCCAAGACACTGAAGACTAAAAAGAAATATCAACATAATGACTCAGTAGTCATATTCATTTGTTAAATCCTACCTTTGCCATCTTGTTCTAAGTGAGATAGAGGCATTGAACTGTGAAACCTAAAAACATGAGGAGTTGGTCAGATAAGGAAGGAACGAATCCAAGCACAGGATCCAGGAGGGAAAGAGGTTCCAGAAAGATATGTGACCAAATGAGAGACACTTAGGTGAGACTCAGGTAGCAAACAGAGGTGATATGAATGAAATGAAATGAAATGTTATCACTGAATTAGTGAAAAGGCATTACAAAATGAAAATGTGTCAAAGAAAATGTATTGTGAAATGACAGGCATCAGAGAACAAACAAAATTAATTCCTAAATATATTTTAATCAGTTTTTCTCTGTGTGTTCATATTACTTATTTTAAACATTTATAACTTTTTCCCCCACTTGACAGCGCTTGAAGGAAGCAACTCTGCCTTATTCATCTTGGTTTCCTTCCCAGCACCTAGCAGAGCCATTTGGACAAAAAGAATCAAAAGGTATTTGTTGAATCAGATTAGAATTTCTGTTTCATTCTATTTTTGTTACTGTAGCTCCAAATTATAAAAGTTACGTATAATTCATCAAACATTATTTTCTCTTTAGCTTCCACTTCTCACTACTTCCAGTCTATGTAGAACTCTGCATGAAGTCTTTTCCATTTAGACATTAAAAGGAAAAGAACTCCTTCTATCATTCGGTATACTGTAAGTAAAGACGTGAGGAAAGAGACCAGCTTCCAAATGTGGTTTATCTACCTCTTAGAGAATCATGATTCAGGGGAGACGGAGGAGAAAGAAGGGAGGGGAGAGGGAAAAGATGGAAGAGACGGACCACAGAGGGACATCTGAAAGGACAATCTGAATTAAAAAACATTAATTCTCTTTTTCAAATAAAAACAATGGTTATTTTTCTTGGAGAGAAGGGAATAATTTAGTCATCTGTGGGTTTCATTCTCCAAGAATCTATCATCCTTTCTCTGGTCATAGTCCCTCTATTGTATTTCCATTGGAGAATATACCTCACCCGTTTACTGCTGTGTTGGTGGGACTGGCAATCAAGCTGCTACACCCTTCCTAGCCAAGGGTGGGGTACAGATCACAAGCATATTTCTCGCTTTGTTTGGTTTGTATTTGATTTTTGGGGGGTGCGTGGTCCGGGAATCGAACCCGGGTCTCCCGCATGGAAGGCGGGCATTCTAACCACTGAACTATCCATGCACCCCTGTTTGATTTTGACCCAAGCTTTGCCTCCTCCCCAATACCCTCCAACCATCACTCAGCCACTTTTGCTCCCAGAGCTTGCTCTGCAGCTTGGGAGAGTGCACAGCCCAGATGAAGTGTTGCAAAGCTCAATACTGGAAGGAGACACTAGGATGTGGAAAAAGTTGGTCTGGTTCAATATTCCTTTTCTAGGCATTCATTTTGGAAGTGTTCACACACAGGAGATCAGATTATTTGCAAGTAACAGAATTACTCAGAGATTTTTCAATCTGTTTTCTCCTGGGCATTTGTACCTTGAACTCAGTGTCCCAGGGATGCAAAAAACAGTAGGAGCTCATTCAACATTCAACCTGATGACAATAACCTGAATTTTTTGTTACCCAGAACTCTATAGTTGTCACAGTTTCTGATCTTTCTAGCATCTGGCTATTTAGATTTTTTTTTTTTTTAATTCTGGAAGGATTTCTGCATTCTTTTGATAAATTATTTTCTTCCTTAAGTCCCTGCATTTACTAAACTTATTTAAACATGATCCACAGTAAGAAATACACAGTGACCTGGCATCTACATACACACATAGATATAACTGAAACATAAGTTGCACAAAACAATATTTACCCTTAGTACCTTGGATACATCCTTATAGTTCCTATTCTCTACTGTTTCATTTTATTAAATGGTTGCAACTATTAAACTGATTTGAAGTCTCACCAATGTATTGCCCTATACTTGGAAAACCTAAAAGTCAATATCTACTGCTTGTAAATAATCCCAACTCTTGTGAGTAAAAACTCCAAACTAAGCACCTACAAAAGAAACACTTAACCATACAAATGCCTTGTATTTGGTAACGGACTCTTCCCAGCCACAGGGCAAGCTCTGTGAGCAAAAAGTGTCTAAGTGGTAGTTAAGGGGAGTCAAGCATAAAGTCAAAGCCAAAACAATCAGAATTTTGAGAAATCCACTCTTTCCTCCTTTGGCAATCACAAGGTCATTTGTCATCAAACACCCTCCTCATGCCTGGCATTGTTACTGATCAAACGCAGGGGTTCTCTGCCCAATGCACACAAATGATCAATTCCTGAGACACTGGGGTTTCAAAAGGGAGAAAGAATTTATTGCCAAATGAAGCAAGGAGAATAGATGGCCTATGGGCCAAACTGCAGTAACTGATAATTTTGTCATATCAGAAGATGGGCAGGTTTTAGGATAATGAGCACAATGGCTCAAGATGTCAAAGTTAGAGATGCTTTAATTATTGAGCATGAGCAGATTGATAACATGCCTAGTCACAGAATGTACATATGTAAATGCAGCCTTAGCATGACAATGGGTGTGATTTATTTTTTAGTATTATAATGACATATGGTTACTTATAAGTTAAGGTTGAAGCTACTGCACATGTCAGGTGGACTCATTTTGGTGAGATCTAGCTTTGTCTAGTAAGATAACTTAGGAATTTGGGTGGGTCAGTTCTGGGCTGACTCATTTATTTATTCATTAATAAACATCAGGGGCTGTCTAGTGACCACAAGACTTCAAAGCTGTAAGACAGGATAAGGGGGTACAAGTGGGACCTGTCGTGAGTTACCATGAAGACTTTACATTCATAAGGTAGGTGATACACTCACTATCAACACTCTGGGGAGAAACTGGAACACTTATGCACTGCTGGTGGGAATATATAATGGTACAGCTGCTGTGAAAGGCAGTTTGGCAGTTCCTCAGCAAACTAAATATTGAGTTGCCCTATGACTCAGCAATACCTCTTCCCAGTATATACCCAAAAGAGCTGAAAGCAGAGTCATGAACAGACATTCTCACACTGATGCTCATAGCAGCATTATTCACAATTACCAAAAGATGGAAACAATCCAAGTGCCATCAACAGATGAGTAGATAGACAAAATGTGGTATATACATATGATCGATTATATTATGCAGCAGTAAGACAAATTGAGATCCAGAAGCATATGACAACTTGGATAAAACTTGAGGACATAATGCTAAGTGAAATAAGCCAGACACAAAAAGGATAGATATTGTATGATTTCACTAATATGACCCTGGTAAAGGTAAACTCAGAGTCTTATAATGTAGAATATAGGGGACCTAGAGGTGCACAGAAGCTAGAGAGAGGTGAATGATTAGCTAATGAGGTTGAATGTAACTGTATGGAAATGGATGGAAGTGATGGTATTTCAGTAGTGGGTTTATAAGTAACATTACCATATTGAAGGTGGATATTATTGAAAGGGGTTGTGTTCTAGTCTGCTAGCTGCTGGAATGCAACACACCAGTGACGGATTGGCTTTCAATAAAAGGGGATTTCTTTAGTTGATGTACAGTTCTTCAGAGGAAAGGCAGCTAACTTTCAACTGAGGTTCCTTCTTATGTGGAAAGGCACAAGATGATCTCTGCTGGCCTTCTCTCCAGGCCTCTGGGTTCCAACATATTTCCCCGGGGTGATTTCTTTCTGCATCTCCAAAGGCCTGGGCTGAGCTGCAAGTGCTGAGATGAGGTATGCTGAGCTGCTTTGGCTGTGCTACATTGAGTCTTTCATTTAAGCGCCAGCCAATTAAGTTAAACATCATTCATTACAGCAGGCACGCCCGCCTCCTAGCCAACTGGAGATGTAATCAGCAACAGATGAAGTTCACATGCCATTGGCTCATGTTCACAGCAATAGAACCAGGCACCTTCACCTAGCCAAGTTGACGCCTGAACCTACCACAGGCTGTTATAGAGCCATGTATCTCACCGATTAGCACTACAAATATAAATAAGTTCTTGCATGAACTACTTCAAAGGTATGAATCTTGTACAAAGAGTATATAGTATCAGGGTGTGGGGGAAAAACTATCATTGCATGCTATGGTCTATATTTAACAGGACGACATTGTGTTAGTTAGCCAGGTGAGCATACCTAGTCTTGTTGCTGCGGACATAAGCCAACGGTACATGAATCTCATCTGTTGTTAATTACATCTGCAGTCTGCTAGGAGGCGTGTCTGCTGCAATGAGTGACGTTTGACTTAATTGGCTGGTGCTTAAATGAAAGAACGCAACTGTAGCACAGCCTAAGCAGCTCGGCATTCTCATCTCAGCACTTGCAGCTCAGCCCAGGCCTTTGGAGATGGAGAAAGAAGTCACCCCGGGGAAAGCTGTTGGAACCCAGGGGCCTGGAGAGAAGACCAGCAGAGACCATCCTGTGCCTTCCACATAAGAAAGAACTTCAGTGGAAAGTTAGCTGCCTTTCCTCTGAAGAATTAACAAAATAAATCCCCTTTTATTAAAAGTCAATCCGTCTCTGGTGTGTTGCATTCCGGCAGCTAGCAAACTAGAACAGATTTGGTACCGGAGAGTGGGGTGCTGCTGCGGTTTGCAAATGCCAGATATGTTTGAACGGTGTTTTGGATGGCTAAGGGGAAGATTTTGGAGGAATTGTGAAGAGAATGATGGAGAAGACCTGGGGTGCGTGAAGGGACTGTTGGTGTAAATGGAAGCACTGCCAATCTTGACAAAGGAGGACACAAAAGGGAGAGATTGGAGTTTGCAGAGTGAGAACCATGGAAGTTCGGGTCTGAAGCCAAGAAACCTCGGCCAGGAGAGTGAACCCACCCATATATATGGAGAGGGTTAGTTTATCCTGAAGGGTGAGGATGAGCCTCTCATCTTGTTGCAGTGGAAGAGTTGTGTAGCCTCAGGCCTTGGAGAAGGTAGAGCACGCTCCTTGGGGGACTGGGAGAGCCTGGCTGCCACCATGTGGAGGGGTTGAGCATATGCCCCAGAAATGGCAGAGAGCCCAGGGGTGGCCCTGATGCCTGGAGAGAGTGGAGCCTAGAGGTGGTCTCCTCAATGTTCCCCGAGGTTGATTTGGAAAGAGGCGGGCCACTGCATAGGCCCTCGGAAAGGGTGGGACTGCCACTTTCTAAGCCGAAGGATGAATGACTTTCAGACTTTGAAATTCCATGGTGCTTGCCCTGCAGGTTTTACATCTGTGTTTCTTCCAATTTCTCCCTATGGAAATGAAAATCTGTATCCTGTGAGTATTCTCCTTTGCATCTTGGCACTAGACAACTTATTTTGAGATTCACAGGTCCACAGCAAGAAGAGAATTTTTTGCACCTGTTTAAGGTGATGCTTGAAGTTGCCAAGTTGACAAGGAGTGGACCTGTGTTAGTTAGATTCAGTTGTCAACTTGGCCAGGTGAGCATACCTAGTCTTGTTGCTGTGGACATAAGCCAATGGTACGTGAACCTCATTTGTTGCTAATTACATCTGCAGTCGGCTAGGAGGCGTGTCTGCTGCAATGAGTGACGTTTGACTTAATTGGCTGGTGCTTAAATGAGAGAATGCAACATAGCACAGCCTAAGCAGCTTGGCATTCCTCATCTCAGCACTTGCAGCTCAGCCCAGGCCTTTGGAGATGGAGAAAGAAGTCACCCCGGGGAAAGTTGTTGGAACCCAAGGGCCTGGAGAGAAGACCAGCAGAGACCATCCTGTGCCTTCCACATAAGAAAGAA